>JAUUDW010644384.1:0-10828 GCA_032361385.1 Panulirus guttatus
AGAGAGAGAGAGAGAGAGAGAGAGAGAGAGAGAGAGAGAGAGAGAGAGACAGACAGACAGACAGACAGAGAGACAGAGAGAGAGAGAGAGAGAGTGTAAGGCATATGACATGGCCATGACTGTGGCATTCAGTCCTATGCCGTCTCAGCTGTCATGAAAAAAAAAAAACAGCCCCGTCAAGTTAACTCAATAAACTGCCCGAAGGTAACTCAAGCGGAAAGATATGACAGTTTGATATGTAATTTCTTTCTTGTCGGAGCGTCGTAAATTCGGAGGGGTGGGGGGGTGGGGTGGGGGGTGGGGGGTTCCACATGCTACGGACGAGGCTCAGCCACGGACGGAACGACAATGCCACACGTCCCTTCCACGGACGAGAGACTGAGCTACGGACTACAAAAGTACGACTCGAGACGAGGAGGGGAGGAAGATGACATTCGCACTCAACCCGAGGGTTATTTGGTGAAGGTTGACACCTGTCGTGACAGGTCGACAACTACCGCCTGACAGGTCGATACCTACTGGCTGACAGATCGATACTTACTACTATCTGAGGGGTCGATGTCTCTCGTCCGACAGGTCGACACCTACCGGTTGACAGGTCGATACCTACTAGTGTCTGAGGAGGTCGATATCTCTCGTCTGACAGGTCGATACCTACCGGCTGAGAGGTCGATACATACTAGCATCTGAAGGGGTCAATATCTCTCGTCTGACAGGTCGACACCTACCAGCTGAGAGGTCGATACATACTAGCATATGAAGTGGTCGATATCTCTCGTCTGACGGGTCGACACCTATCGCTTGACTGGGTCGAAACCCATCGACCTTCTCTCTCTCTCTCTAACTCACGAGCTCTCACCTCTGCTTCAGAAGTGCTGAGCGGGTGTTAGTTAGCACCTTACCGTTGAGCCTCCTGGTCTCAGTGGTGACCAGACGAAATAAATCTTTGATTAAAAATATTAAACATTCCAAAAAATGTTAAACATTCCAGTCAAGATTGTCAAAGCTTTTAATTATTTTGAGTACATCTAAGCTTGATAAGTTAATGTACTAGAATTAAGTTGATTTGTATAGATGTTCTCTTTTCAGTTTCAGTTTTTTCAGTTTCAATACTTTATTCCTTGATAGAGGAATTGGGATCCTAGTGCTGTCCTAGGTACCCCTGTACAATAATACAAGAAGCATCTGACAAATGTTGCGAGTACATATAAATGTAACAAAGGGGCTTACTAAAGCCTAAGGAAGTTAGGATATTCCTTCAACACAACATCAGTATTATTTACATAATGTCTAGCCAGTATAGGGAGGGTCATCGTGTCTCCATCAGGGGGTCATGGAGTGGTGGTCCAGCAGGCGTCACAGAAGCCTTGTGTGTGGGGACATCTTAGAAGGCAGTGGACAACGGTGCGGCTGTCGGGTCTTTTGCATGATGGACAAGCGCATTGCTTGAGGGAGGTAGGGATTCCAATCTCCCAAGCAAAGTCATACCCGATAATGATACATGCAGCAATCACGTCCCTTTTCCGTGACCCTTTCCCATAGACATGCGAGAGGTCAGGGAGTTACGGAGGGTATTGTACCAGGTGGGCAGGGAGTCCAGGGGGACCTCTGCTTCTCGAGCTTCCCTCTGCTTGCGGCGAATTTAGGTCCTGAGTTGTAGAAGTGTTTTCTCTGTTTAGGACTTTATGCTGTAAACTCTTTCTGTTTAGATTGGAATTATTTACAAGTTGATGTAATGACGTGTAATATATTAGAAAAGATTATTTTATTTGATTTGCGATATTTCTGTTTTTATACCCTTTCTAGATTGTTGCTATGGTTGATGATGTCAAGAATTTCATCAGATCCGTTGTGAGTGAGAAGGTATATGAGATCCTCATCAAAAATCTTGACAAGGTAACAACATATTTGATTTGTCTTTTATTTGTCATGGCTTCATGCGTCTTCTTTTATGAGGAGCCCATGATGATCCTGTCCTTACTATTTTAGTTACTGAAAATTTTCTTTTTGTTAACATGAAAATGTTATTGTCATTCTTATTCTTTATGTTGGTATTATTATCTGCTGCATGCTTGTACTGTGTATGGAAGGTCCTCACATTTAATTCAATAAACAAAGGAAATGATGTCTAAGACATTGTTTTCTTTGCATTTATAGGTGGCTACCACTCTTCCATATCCCTTTTATGAGGAGATGGTAGGCATTTCTGCATTGTCGGGACTACCGCTGAGCTTTGTCACATTGTACAACATTTTCTACGAAGCATTTACTCTGTGCACTTCTATCATTGCTCAGGATCCAAGTGGACATCTGTACCATGGCAGAAATCTTGATACTGGATTGTTTTTAGGGTACTTGTTTATCTCATGTTATAGGTTTTCCTTTTGTACACTTTGATTTCTCAAATCCAACTTTAAAGAATCCAGCAGCTCCCAAAACCTGGAAATTGCAAAGGTACTGGATCACACTTAATACCCAGCACTGCAGCTTTCTTGTAATCATGCATTAGTACTATAGTCTGCATTGAATATTTAAGAATGGATTTGACATATACTTCTCACGATATCAGTGATTGCCATTATTTACTCCTCCGTAGAAATAAGATATACAAGTATTTTTTCTTAAGTCATCTGATTGGGTTCATACTCTTTCAACACTGTGGTCTGTGTTTTTTAGCTCTTCTACTATCTCAAACATCTTTAAAAGGACCCAGTGATCTTGTGCTGTTTGCAGCGTATGTATTCCTTTTTACATGGATGAGAATGTGTCTTTCTAGAGCATTATTCCTACTCTTCCATAATAGCTGGGATAGAAAGAACCACACTTGGAGAGTTGCTGAACAGTTACGTCCATTAACAGTTCAGTTAGACTGGAAGAAAAATGGAACAACACTCTTCCGTTCTATCAGCTTTGCTGGATATGTAGGTGTACTTACAGCTGTCAGAAAGGTAAGTGAGATTGAGAAATACTGAATGATGATGGTAATCTAAAAGCTTAAAGAAAACTCTTATCAAAAGATGTATTAGATAATGATTTACAAATAATAATGAACAAAAAACCTAACAGTGATTTTATAATGGCAATTTCTTTATTTGTTTAATTCAGTGATCCATTATATCATACTGTTCATATATTGAGAATTTTTGCTATGTTTTTACTCATTTTGGATTATTCTTTATTTTTTTAAACTTAAAACATTTGTTATACTTGCCCCTGTCTAGGACAGATTCTCGTTGTCAGTAGACAAAAGGTTTGCCCTGAATGGAGGATTCATGGGATTGTTGGAGTGGATTCTTTTTGATGATCATAATCAGAGGTGTGTGCTATGATTTTTTTTGTTAATGACAGTGGTATATTATTATTCAGAAATGACATAGAGGGCAGTTTATAGGTTGGCATTTGTTGCTCATGACCTGTAAAAGCAGTAAATGGGGAGAGAATTGGATGAAAATTTTTGAATTATGATTTAAGTTAAACTCTAGAATTTTGAGTTTGTTGCTTGCTTAAAAGAAGTCATTTTACATATAGATGCTTAATATATACAGCCATATTTTGTAGATCACAGTGTGGAAAGCTCCATTCAGTATTCACCTTTGTATACAGTTGTCTTGTATGGGGAACCCAAATATGCCAATAAAAACAAAAAAATGGTTGAATTATTTCCCCCCCTCACTTGAGTGATTGAGATTATGACTTGATCTGTAGCTAAACACCAGGAAATTCTCATCCTGGGTTATCCCAGACTGAGTATTGAAGGCTTCCCATTGCAATGAATATGAATATATTATAGTACTGTTACAAACAAGAAAGTTATCAATGAGTAGAATGATTCCCATCACTTTGCAGTGATTGTTCCCAGGACCCAATGTTGGCTAGAATTTGATTTTGTTTATGGATAAGTTCAGTTTTTATGAATTGATTGAAAAATTTTCATTTTCTGTGATTATGTCAATCTTATAATTAGAATACCAGCAACCAGTTTGTGAAGTTACTTGCTTACCAAGTGCTGTATACTGCATCATAATTTATATAAATGCTGTAAGAAAAAAAATATCTACAGCTGGGTGGCATTCCTTACTCGTGAGGTCATGCAGGAAGCAAGGAGCTTTGCGGAAGCACAGACCAAGCTCTCCAAGAGAAGGCTTCTTGCTCCAGTATACTTCATACTTGGTGGCACACAGCCAGGAGAGGTACATGATAATACACAAAGTATTTTATCAAAATCTTTCAGTTGTTTGAAAAAGATTGTGTGGCTATATAAGTTAACTTCATATTCAATAGTTAGTACTTAACTTTTTGAATGACTTGGGTTGTAGTCTTTCATTAAATATTTCGGCATGACTTATATGCCATAAGTACATTCTTATGTTGCCAAACTTGAACTGCAATTCTTTTCATTCTCAACCTTATAACTTTCAGGGTTGTATTATCACACGTTACAGAGATAATTTTGATATAATGAATCTTGGATCAAGCCAAACTCGATCTGGGTCATGGTATCTTGTCCAAACAAATTATGACCACTGGAAAAATCCTCCATTCTTTGATGACCGGAGATTGATAGCCAATCAGTGTATGATGGAAAGCGGACAGAAAAATGCATCTCTAAGTCTCCTTTACAATGTCCTTTCCACCAAACCTATTTTGAATAAGGTCAGTATTTTGAAACAACTTTTGTTTTTTTTATTTCAAGTGAAAACATTTTCTTTCTCTTCTTATGGTATTTTGTTAACAATTATTTCAACTTGTGTTGAAAACCTATATTTTTATATATGTCTATATCTCTATGCACCTCTAGCTTAAAGTAACTGATGCATTATTCATTCTGAACCTCTCCCATGCAAGACATTCTCACGTCATTTGTCGTAATGTGGAAAGTTTGGCAGTGGAAGTAGTGGCATCACATGGTACCATCAGTAAGAAATGCATGCAGTAGTGGTGCACATTAGTTTATCTGAATTCTTTTGATTTGTCAGTTTGTCTTGGATAATCTGTTACCATCATTTGCAGGGGGTCTCCTGTGAAGTCATGTTAATCATGGATATGGCAAAGCTTTGCACATGCTTTCACAGTGAACATACTCTCATTCAAGTTCTCCCTCAGAATGCTCCTCTACATTTTCTTGCATACTCCCACTTACTGTACTGAAATATGATTTTCATTTATTTTTCCCAAATCATCATTCTACATTTTTGTATTTCTTCAACACCATCTGATTTTTTTCATACCTCTTCACTTTTGCAGATTGCCTTCAGACCTCAGTAGTCATCATTTTATGAGTTTTCGTAATCTTAAATTACTTCTCAAAATGTTAAAGAAATTATTTGATAGGTTGGTGTAAGGAAGTATGTATTCAAGAATGGTGTCACAATGGAGAACTGCATAAAGTGTTTAAGAGAGTTCTGCTTGAGTCACATTGATGTGTAGCTTTAGACAGGATGTACATCAGGGTATCCACAGAATTTATTTAGATGAAAAATGCTTATGCTTGTTTTCCCAGGAAACTGTTTACTCTGCTTTGATGGTGGCCAGCTCAGGTCGAATCCAGGCATGGACCCGTGAGTGCCCTGACCCATGCTGGCCATGGTGAAGATCACTAACAGAATATGACCTTCACTGGAATTCTGCACAAGAATCACATTTTGATTAATTTTCTCTACCAGGATTATATCATACCATTTGCCAGTGCCTTTGATAATTTTTCTCATTAAATCTTTCTATACTGGGTTGCCTACCTTTATTGGCTGCAATTTCTGTCACTGTGAACATTCCAGATGGAAAGGTGTGAGTCATTAACCGGGACTCTGGTTAATGTCTGTGATTTGTAACATGATATATAAATGATCACAAATACCACAAAGATTTTAGATTACATTTTAGAATAGAGTAAATCATTGATTACCTTGAAATCAATTCATTAGAATCTTTTCATCTACAGGAATATCTCCACATACAGGATTATGACACTTGTGATTTACCCATGGTATATTAGTTTTATACATGATTAAGTCTTCATAAGTGAATGATATGTAATTTTTAGATGAGCATAATCTGTGAAATGTGTGTATCCAGTGCCTTCATGTAAAAGGTCATTTTCAGCAAGATTGTACCATCATCTGTGTATTAGAAGAAGTACAGTCTCAGTCCAAAGGAGTCTCCCTGTTATTCTGTCTGTTGGTAATATGGTAATATGGTAAACTTAATATTGTGTGTATGAACCCATGATGGTATTACTACATTGTAGATTGTAAGGTTACTGTTTAATTATGATGTTGTTATTGTTGAATTGCAAATTCTATGCATAAAACATTGGCGAAGATATTTCATAAGAATGCTTTGACCATTATTTTGTGTTAGTTTAGAAAAACAGCCAATTCCTGCAGTCAAAAAGTAGTGATGAATTTATGACATAAGAAAATTAGCTTTTTTGAAAAATTTGATAAAATTAGTTCCTGTACAGGGATTTCCTTAATTAGAATATGGTTTATCAAATAGATTTTTTATATCTAAGACTGAATTTACATGGGTTTCATTACATAATTAGATTTCTGTGATATGCAGAAGATATTGATCTGCTTTATGCATGCTCTGAATCACTGTGATATTTAGCATTCCAACCAATTTCTGTGATTACCACTGATGATACTGTTTTAAGCTTCTATTGCAGTAAGCATTTGTGATTTCATTCCATAAAGATATGTAAAAATGTGTGTTAATTATTATTGCCTAGAATGATTTGGGCAACTACAGTATGTTGCATCAAAATGATTTTCTCTGCTGCTGGTAAGTAATTACAACAAACCAATGTTTTTTGTATACCTTTCATTATTGTTGAGTACGTGTTTTCACATATCAAGTGCACCTTTTCCCATACTCAATATAAGGTCACATGCAGAGATGCATACACCAATACAATATATTAGTTACCTACCATTACCACAGCTATTTAAGACTCAAAATTGGTGCTTGAAATATTTAAGATAAGGTGTTACCTGCTAATTTTTTTTGTTAGACTTATTCTTTCGTACTTTTCTCACATTTATTGCCTAATTTTTTCTCTTAATTTACGTACAAAGATGTAATTATCAATTACACAGTATGGATCCTGCAGCAGGTCCTTGATGCTCACTCTGTGAGTCAATTGTTTAACAAATTGTACAATATAGTTTGCCTCTTCTTATTGGAATTCATGTAATTTAGAAAACATTAAAAGAAGCTTTTATTTTCGTTCTTTTCTTTTTCAAACACTAATAGAGATGGTGAGAGGAAGGAAACCCCTAGATCTTCAGATCTGAGATTTTCAAGATATATACAGCAAAATCAAGTATTTTGTACTTCATTTCATTAAGTGAAACAGGACTTTAAGAATGTACAGTCTTGCTACTAGATGAAGTGCCCTATGGAAAATCTGTTTTTCAGTCATTATTCTTGATGAAACTGATACCTGAAATCATAAAAAGAAATTCTAAATTTGTATAATACTACGTATGTACTTGGATGAGAAATAAGTACCTAGCAGAGAGTGAAGGATTCAGGGATTAGCTGGAATTTATTTATTTGTTTGTATTACTAAATTGATAAAAACTGGGTGCATCTTCCTGTCATCATATCTGCTCAGCACTTTATGAATCAGGCACCTCATCGCAAGCTCCAGAAGGGTTGAAATATCTTCGAACTAGCAGTGGTCATTTTCAGCCTCCAGGAAATAGGCACCAAATTTAAAGTATCTGAACTCTGATAGCTGTCAACTTTATAATTGAGACACTGAATCAATCAGAGTTCTGGAACCTCTTGACCCTGGTGTTCAGTTCCATGAATCAAGCGCTGAATTGCAAGTTTCAAAATTTTCAGACATCTCTAGTAGTGATGGCTTGTTCCATGAATCATGCACAGAATCAAAAGCTTTGGAACTTCTTGATTCTAGTGGTAATCGGTTCCATGAATCACTCTCCGCATCATATGCTTTGAAGCATCATCAGTCCTTTGGTTGTCATTTATATGAATGAGATGACAAATTAAGAGCTTCGAAGGTCTTAAGACTTGATGGTAGTTAGTACCCAAACTCAGCTTCCAATCACTTTCTATTGTGTACTGTATTCAGTGTTCAGCACTCATCTAACTGCTTGGATAGGTAGCTCCATATACCCAACTGACATTGACTGCTGAAGTGTGGACATTATATGAAGAAGAAATTTCATGCACCTGAACAAAAGAAGAATGGAACCTTTGTTAATCATAATCATTTTCATAATCATGGCTTGGTAAGAGATATGTTTGTTGAGTTTGACATAGTGATCATTACCAGCATTTTTACTATTATGCTCTAAGGTAGTTAATGGTGTACTCTATCGACAACCTAAAGAAGGGGATATTTAAGGGGCATGATACAGCCACAGCTTGGTGAGTATGAGAATGGTGCTGGAGCCGAGATGGTGATGGAGCGAGAATTGTGATGGAGTGAGGAGGGTGATGGAATAAGAATGATGCTGCAGTGAAGGTGGTGATGGAGTGAGGGCTCTGTTTCACTGCATCCCATTTCCTAGAAATGTATTGATGTATCTGATCATAAATTCTGATGCATCTTTGTCTTTTGGATTTACATACTCATAGAAATACGAAACAGTATAGTTTCATCGAAGAAATGGTGCTTCTATATTCATTCCTGTCTATATCCTTCAAGAAACGTAGTTAATTATTGAAATAAAAAGTAATATATATATGCTACACTAAACTCTTCACTTCTTTATCATTACATAACAGTATATTTTGTCTGATGTACATGTAGAGTTAAAGCCTCTTTGACATATATAACTCTACTTTTACCAGTTTTGTTGAATTAATTGTGTTACACGTTAGATGTTACGTACAGTATAGAATAATTCATCGTTCTATATGATCCCCTTCTATACTCGATAAGACATCATATGATAAGTGAACTAGAATAAACTTTTATTTATATTCATTTTCATTTTAACGCAATTTAATGTAAATGGAATAGCAGACGATAGTAGTGATTCGAGACGCCATCTTGCGCTGCGTGTTCGAAGTGTTATTATTATTATTATTGGAATCATGTCAAATAGGGATTATATCTAATATAGTGTATAAAGATAATAATTACTAACACTTTAGATATTATGCTAGCTTGTAAACAAATACGGATCACGGAACAAGCAACGAGAAGACAGAGATCAGTGAGTCCACGAGGTAATCTTTTACATACTGTATCATGGTTTATACATTATTGTAGTCATACATCAAGGGATAGTGAATGATTATAGTGAAATCAGGCCTTCGAGGCAACGTAGGCCCGTAGATATAATGTCTGTGGTTGTGTTTATGGGCTGAGTTAAAGGGTAAGAAGGTTTAAAGAGCTCCCGATGTCAACACAGGAGTGTCTATAGGGAGCAAGGGTGTTCACCACCCCCCCACACCCAGCCCAGCTTGCGACCCCCATGGCTGAGTGTGAGGTTAGGGGTCAGCTTGTGAAGGAGTTTGAAGGTTTAGGTTAGGGTGAACGTTGCTCTAGATTGCTCTAGTTGCACATTCTTCTGTGTATTGATTTTCTTGCAGGGTGCTGGTAATACTCCCATTATCAGGTTAACAGACGAGGAGATGCTGGATTTGAGGTTGGATTTATTACAAAAATTGTTTTAAGATTAATGAAAACAAGTTGTGAACCGATATTATTGGTCATGCACAATACCGTACTGGAAGGAGGTCATGCACTCATACCCTAGATGGCAATGGTATATGAAATGCTATAGAGCTGTAAAGTACGTCAAAGGATAATGAACAGTAAACTGCTGCGATTGGTTAGTAATAGATGGCACCAATAGGTAAGCATTGTCAAGTAATAACGTGCTATGAGTTATAATATAGCTTAACTCTTAGGTTATGAGGAGGGTTTTGAAGTTCAGAGAATATGTTGGATTAGATGGAAAGAACTCTAAGGAGACAAGGCAACGAGGCTATATATGAAGCTCGCTTGTTATGGACTTCACAGTGTTGTTTGTATTTCTATTTTAAAAGGCCATGTGTGGTAGATTCTTTAAACTTTATGGAAATAGACTAAGCTTGCAAAACCTGAGCTTGAGACTCATCTGAATTTGTGGAAAAATCCTTTTATAAGGTTTATTTTATCAAAGAAAAGCTCCTGCGCATGAGCTTAGCTTCAGTGATCTTCCAAATGCATTCATACCACCTCCTTGTGTATATGAAATGCAAGACCCAGCTTCTACTCCTCTTGAGGCATTAAAAATCATTGCAGCAAGATAACACTTATATTTTCTTGCCATTAGCCACATTAGATCAGATGCCATCGCAAGCACTTCAGCTAGGTAATCACCTAATGCTCCCTTAGTCTATATGTACCTTTTGATATTGGAAGCAGATATGAATTTCTGGTAAGTATAATAAATCCTTATAGTTATATTTAAAACTTGCGTAAATATATGCTCGAAAAGGAAAATTTTGCAGTTTGATTTGTAATTCATTTAATCTTCTATCATGTTACCTTGGCAGTACTGACATACAGAATGTATGATACTCAAATCTAGCAACAGCTCAGTCCATAATATTGGATGAGACTTTGTGTTTTATTATTATTATTATTATTATTATTATTATTATTATTATTATTATTATTTTTATGTATTACTATTACTACCGATGGTGTTATTATCATTATGATTAGCACCTTTGTGGGTATGGGAAAAATAGTACTATGTACTATCTCTTGTATATCATGATGACTAAAAGGGGGTATAAGGGGAGATTGGAAATCTTTCCCTTCGGGATTATTGCTTTTTAAAAATAGGAACAAAAT
>JAUUDW010644406.1:0-10576 GCA_032361385.1 Panulirus guttatus
TTAACAATTGATGTATATAATCGATTAGGATAAATACTGTCTTTTCACAGTGCTGCCTCCACCTCAGCCACAATTTGGCTCGAGGCTTAGTAACTGTAAGCAAGATGTTCTATACATGGTCTTCTGTCGAGAAGGGGACACACAACCATCTTTCAGTAATTCTGGATGATATTCCCTTACTGTCTCCTCAGAAGTTGCCGAGCGAGATATCAGGTTTTGCCGAGGTCATTTGTCGTGGGTGTATATACACAAGCATTGCTGGAGGCACTAGTTAACCGAGGTTGCATATTGTTTCTCCTAAGAATAGCAGGGACTTGAAGAGAGAGAGAAACGTGATGGAAGTCGAAGAGAAACTTTCCTCAAATTAAACCTAATCTGACTTAGGTTTTTAAGGCTCTAGGATTTGATTGATACTAATGTTATCTATATTTTTGTTCTCAGCGGAAACTTACTGAAACGAATTTCAAATACCCCAGTCTGACTGAACGCTGGGAGGATGCCTTGTTCGCTTAAAATTTGGTTGAACATTTAACATGGATCCGGCCTGCTTAACTTTATAAAGAATGGGTTACATGTGGATGATTTTGATGTTGCACGTCTTGGCAGGCTTCTCTGTAGTCTGTATATATGCTTTTAGGTAAAACATAACGCAACTCATGTGCAGTAGGTCCTCCCATGGCCAAGTGAATAATTCGAGAGGTGTTTTGAATAGTTTAACCTTGTTTTTCTAAAGAGTAAGTTTTTTTAGGGCTAATTCTTCTCCCCCAACCGTTAGCGGCCAGTGGGGGCGGGCGCTGGCGCCTCTGGTACCTCTCCTCGCTTTGCACGCGGCTGCCAACCACCACCCACATATTCAGCTCACATTTGTCCCTATTTCCGAGCTTTATTACAAACATTCGTTGTTCCGCGTGCATATTTACGACGTGCGAGATGGCGGTAACATGAGAGTTGGAGAAGAATGTGGCCCGGCGCCCCGAGGGGGGAGACGAGGTATGACCGGGAGAGGCTTCCATTCTCAAACAGCTTCGAAGAAGATTGCGAAATAAAAACAAACATAAGTTCACCATTGTGGCGCTGGCGAGGATGAAACTCAGCGACGTAACCGTGGAGGATAATAGGACTGCATCAGAGCTGTGATATCATACATAGGCCATACAGTAACACCACGATGCTTGATAGTATAATATACTAAGAGAATAACTGTAGACAGTAAAGCAGCCTTGACAAGCCAGGTTCCTTAACAGGAAAGCAAAGATCACGCCTTGTAAAAGCTATGACTCCTTCCCACATTGACCTACTCTCCTGTATACATACCTCACCTCAGACGTCCTTCTGGTACATGCTGAAGGGAAGCAGCACAAGGAAAATGGCCGCAAAAAAATTGAAGACAACGAAGAAACAGACTATCGACATTCAAGACCTCGACCGCAGCACTAATGTGGGACGCTGTCGGTTCCCACGGAGGGTTGAAGCCCTTGAGAGAAGAAGCTCCAGCCACCCGACGGTAGCTTCGCTTAACCATTTTCATCCGTAAACGCACAAGCATCACTGCACACACACACACACACACGCACACCAAGTCTAACTGTGGCATATAATAACAAAGCAGCACAATGTACGTGTCCAGCAAAGAACGCACACACTTCTGTAGAATATTGCACCATACATTCAGGCCTTGGGTGGTTCTGAAGACAAAGAAAAAAAGAAAAGAAGGCTCGGTATTATTGATGACTTGCTCGAGGTCTGCTGGATAAGTTCTGCCGCCCGGCACCTAAAGATTGAGGAGGACAGTATTGCTTATGTTATCTGTCATGCAGGTGTACCACCAACGTACTCATGGAAAGGTCGGAGGAGGAGGAGGAGTCAGCAAAGCTAACATTATAATTTCATGATTGCTTCCGAGGATCGGCACCGGGTGGGGACGCCTTCGGTAATCGATTACGTAGCCTTTGTTTACAGTTAAAAAGTGCACAAAGATAGGGTAGTATCTTTCAGTGCAGCCTCCTAACTTTACAGGGAATGGGCTACATCTGAATGATTTGGATGTTGCGCGTCTTGGCAGACTTCTTTAACGAGTGTGCATATATTCGTTTTGGTAAAAATAACGCATCCCATATGTAGTAAGCCCCCCTGCTTCCTCTCCCCCCAAGTACTTCTTGGAATATTTTTCAGTCATTTACTAGAATATTTTATGCAAGTGCACAAGTGTACGAAACCTGATTTGGGAGAAAGTCATGAGAGGGTTGGTACCTCTGACTCTTGGGTAGATATTAAGTATTGAGATTCCCTTGCTTTGAATATGCAGTTTGCAGGGTACACTCGATTTCAAATGGACCGAGGAAACAAAACGGGCGGTGGTTTCTTGCTCTTCGTTGTCAACGTCTTGAATGAAAGTGGGACAGTTGTTGATGAAACCGATTCCATGTTTGTGGAAATTAAAGACAATATAAGTAAAGAACGACGGGATTACTGTGGAGACCTACCACACAGAAATCAGAGGGAGACTGAAAGACTCTTTTGACCAGTTAACAGAAGTTTGTCATGAACATGAATCGATCATAAGACCTTAAACACACCGCTAACAAAGAGGGGAGATCTTTCCGACGGCTCCGGGCATGGATCCTACTTAAACTTGCTATATTCATTTATTTATTTCTTGTATTGAGCTGATACGGCATGGGCAACTGAATGCTCCACTCAAAGTCATCTCATTAGCGCCATATATATATATATATATATATATATATACTAGCCTAAGCCAGTTACCCATTTTATCGACCAGCCCCTTAGGGAAGATGAACAGCTGAATGATCTGTGGACCGACTGCCTTGATCAGGATTCGAACCTTTGCGAACTCGACCCCAGGCTGGCCGTGAATGCGTCAGGGTCAGCAACGCTAACCGCTCCACCTAATGCAACTCGTTGAGTAACCGCATCGTAAAGTGAAAGTGGTACACTTATTAATCCTAAATGGAAGTGATGATCTTAGCTATAAAACTGTTGGTGGAACAGTTCGGTAGAATGGATCAAATGTATTGCTTTTTATCGCTTTTTCAGAAAGCTTTCAGCGCTGCTTTGTAATACTAGTAAGGACAATGGTATTAAAAAGCACGATTTTTTTTATTGCATGCAAATTAACATGATCTTGGCTTTGCTCTTAACAGGATAAGGTGAGGTGAAATCGTCAGTGAAAAACAATGTGGACGTTAGCTTTGGAAAGTTTCAGTAAGGTCATAGTTGAGGGAACACAGTGTGTCAACACAGAGACAGAATGGTGGAACACTGAATTAAAGAACTCAGAGAGAACAAAAACCAAAATTATAGAGAATGATATACAGATTTGCTTTGTTGACTATGAATCACGCACGGGTCTTCCTGGGTTTAAGATATACTCTTGTCACTAAATGGAGTGAAAGTAAATGAAACAGCAGGCCCTGATAAATTTCATCTGAATGTAATGAATGAGGCTAGAAGGATAAGATAGTTGAAGCCTGTGACTGCTCGTCAATGATTCACTTTCTTGAGGAAAGTTCCTGAGGATTGGAAGTCTGCCAGTGTAACACCGATATTCAGAAAGTGTAATAAGTCCCCGTCCGGTAGTCTGACGTCTGTAGTTAGTAGCCTTGTAGAAGCTATCATTCCAGAGAGGACCGTAAATTGCTTTATAAAGAAACGACTCTTAATCAACAATTTGCTGCATGGTTGTTGTTTTTATCTTGAAATCGTTCATCTGACAGATCTACTTGAATAGGGGATGCATTGATCATAACTTCCAAGTTTCTTTCTTAAACCCGTTAGATGACAGCAAGCAACCGAATACCTCAAACTTGAAATTAAGCGAGAAACTTGTTGGAGAAGATGTACCAGAGTCCTGGCAGCCACCACAGCCCCTGGCAACCACCACAGTTCAGGGAGCCACCACAGTCCTGGCAGCCACCGCAGTCCTTGGCAGCCAACGCAGTCCTGGGAAGCACTACCGTACCGTTTCTCATATATCGTTCGTCAAAGATGGTCAAGCTACACAAACGTTATACCCACATTTAACCCCCACAGTCTACGGTATACAGGCCTGGTAGCAGCACGTACCCCCCCACATACTACAAGCCAAGCTTGTATGAAACCCCACACGCCAAGCTTCACAAGCTTTGTACCTGCAGGTACCCTTCCCCACACACCACGCTACTCAAGCCTTAGGAGGTTTAACCTACAGAGCAAAGTTATAGGTCACACCGTATGTGTGAAGGCCGTACTGTCGTGCTCAAGGGTCGTGCCGTCGTCTCCAAGGGTCGTGCCGTCGTCTCCAAGGGTCGTGCCGTCATACTCAGGGGTCCGACCAATCATGCTCAAGGATCGTACCGTCGTTCTTAAGGGAAGTACCACTGTGCTCAAGGATCGTGCCTTCATGCTCAAAGGGTCGTATTTTCCCGCTCAAGGACTGCTCCGTCGTTTTCGAGTCGTACGATCCTACTCAAGGGTCGTTCCGTCGTGCTCAAGGGTCGTATTGTCCTGGTAAATGGTCGTACCCTCGTGCTCCACGGTCGTATTATCCTTCCCAAGAATTGTCCCTTCTTGCTCGAGGTATCTTATTATTATCATTATTATTATTATTATTATCATTATTATGAACCTGACTATATTACTCCTTGACTGAGGGAGTACTGTACTTGCCTGCTTTATTCCGTTGGGAGGTGTCACCGGGCTGCGCTTGCTCGAGGTTACACAGCGTGTGAAGAAACGTCATCTTTGGCGTGGTTTTAGCACCGAGAACACAGTCAGTCTCATCAAAAGACTTCTCCTTCGAAAGAGTCTACATTTCCCTGCTGTTGGAAGTAGCGTAACCTTGGGCTGCAGGAGGCTTTAGGTAGAATTCCTGAGTAACACCAGGTCCCCTTTTTATGATGCTATTCGTCCTTGGGGTAATTGTAATAGATAAGTAGAGTCTGTCAAAATCACGTACACGCAGCCAGTGGGAGCAGAGCTCATCTGTCCATCAACTAGTGAGTGCCAGGATACCCAGCGATATCAACCAATTTAGGGCAGACGACAAGCGGGAGTCTTCATCTCCATCAGCTAATCCAAAGGAACCAATTGGAATGGAGAATAGCGATAGTTCCCCTCCTCAACCAGTAATATCGAGCCAACCAGCTGAACTGGAGAAGAGTGTATGCCTCCTTCAGCCAATCGCCATCAAGTACACAATGGAAGCGGTCATAATTTCATTATTAATGAAGGTGGAAGGCAGTCACTGCAAATTACACGACCATATTAACCAGCCAACGAGAAGGAGGGGGGGGGACATGGCATTAAGCAAGAGCCCTTTAACCAGTGAATATGACTAAAGCGGTCAAGGGTAATCAGTACACAAGGCAAGATCACATCCTTAAAAAGTCTGCAGTTGTACACTGACCAGTGACAGACAGCGCAGAACCTTATGTTGTTGACGATATATCCAAAAAGCATCATCAAGATCCCGGAGAGGAAAATAACAGGAGATTCCAGACCAAAATACCTCTCGTGAACCCTTTGTTTGTGGCCTTTGTTTTAATGGCTATCCTTTGTTCGGAGTTGTACAGTGGGTGGATTGGTGATTTGTCGTGTTGGTGTGGTGGCGTTCTGGTGGTGGTGTTTGGTGGTAGATTGTGTGGTGGTGGTTTTCACGGTTATGCCGTTTAAGGGTTATGGTGGTTATAGCTTATTACCTATTTGTACTGTATAGAGCCCCTAATGTCTAGAACATTCTCTATTCATCATACAACTTTTTAAAATTCCTCTCTGCCGTCCGTATTTAACCACGTCTAAATACGTTTTTTTTATTCCATTCATCTACCATTTTTATAATTAAACATTATCTTTTTTGACAAGTGTTTCGCTTGGTTTCATGTTATGTCCTCTGCTGGTGGTGACGGTGATGGTGGAGGTATGTAATGGTGATATTTGTTGATTTTTTTTTAATGATAGTGGTGATAAGTATTGAGGGTCGTAACCAGTGCAACAGTTCTCAGAAAGCTATTGAGCGATCCCCTACATCATGAACTCGCAAGTTGTCTTCAAACCAACCCGTTATTAGACTTGAGATTTGCAAGTTCATATAGAGGATTAAGCACTGACCAGACTTGATGACTTGGTATTATCGTATGTAGCCCGTGATGAGATAAGAGCCAGTAGCTTTAGTAGTATTCAGATCTTAACCTCTTTGGAAACGATGGTACAACTCCTGTGCTCGACGGCACGACCCTTATTAGTAGTTATGATGGCTTGGACTTTTGGTCTGACCGTAGAATATCAGGTCATAGGTCATGCCATACTTCTGTGCTCCAAGGGCAAAGAAGTGTCCAGAAGCCTCTTGGCTACCCAACCCTACACATTCCAAACATCCTCTAAAGTCTCTCCCCCAGAAGCAGGTTTAGCACTTTACAAACCCAGCATAATTTTCTTTTTATTAATGTTTAATTGACAAGATACATTTAATTAAAGATCACAGTATGACTAGAATGAGTCTGTTGCTCCGAAGGAAGAGAATCCAGAGTAACCGATCCTTGGGTAGTCATGGTCATTAGCTTCCTGGGTATACGAATTGATCAGACTCCTTTTTCTTCCTTCGTGCTATGCATATCTACATATCGTCTGTATACATGGACAAACTTCATCATGACCTTGAGCTTTGTATGGGTCAAGGTCCTTTAGTAGTCGCTTGTGTCTTCTCTCTCATTTTCAATGCTTTCCAGTGCCTACACCCTCATTTCAATCTGCTGTTGGTGGGTGTGTAATGTCTTCTACTTGTCATTCAACTCCTTGCAGATCTTTATATCATCCTGTAGTGCTCTTCAGTCCCTTAACTTGAGTAGCTGCTCTTTAACCATCAGTTTACTCCCATTGAATTAATGGATTTTCTTCTGTTGTATCAACAGTATTCTTTCCAAAGTTTCTTTGCTTCTCTTTCCTTATCTTGCAGTACTCATTCCTTGCCCACATATGCATTTCAAATGCTGACTTGCTGGGATACTGCCTATGTCTCCTCCACAGTATATTCCTAAGTTCTGTTGCCTTTTGACATCTTATATTGAGCTCTAATTATCTTTTTTTTTTAAACTTCCTCTGTTTGTTGCTAAAGATACCTATGCTCTTAACTCCATTATAAATTTCATGGAACCTATCATGACACTGATATGTATAAAGGCTGCAGAACACCATTTCCCAGATTGTTTTAAAAGAAATTGTTTATCTCTTGTCGTTTCCATGGTTATGTCTCTACTTTGAATCTGGCTTTTTCTCAACAGGTTTACTGCCTTCAGTTATCACATGAACAAACTAAGGCATTGCATGATTCCTTTTCCATTAGGTATCGTAAGTGAAATTTTCAGTCTGTTATGTGGAAAGATAAGATCTAGTAACAATTGTGTATCAACCCCTTTGATTGAAGTGGGCTCAGTGACATGCTGATGTAGGAATTTTCTTAGGTACACACTAAGAATTTGCTCCTAAGACTCTCTCTCTCTCTATGAGAATCTAGATTTTTCCTGTTTACTTCTTTGTAATCAAGTCTCCCATCATAAGACCTTTACCATCTTTGAGGAGGGCAAGTCTTTACTGCTTCCTGCATCATCTTGATTGCTCTCATTTTTTTTTTCAATTTTTCAGATTAAGATTTATGGAAAATTTTTTACTATCAATACCACCATGCAGATCTTTCCTACAGTTGCTTTTTCCTTTATGTATTGTTTGTATGGACCATCATAGTATTTTTTGAAACATAATGTTGTCTGTTATTAAGAGGGACAATCTCCATCCTCCATTCTGTGTTCTCTCCTTCCTCGTTAAGTTGCTATCAGGTTTTTGCTTGGACAGATTTATTTGGATCTTATCTTTTTTGTAAACTTTGTCACTAATACTTTAAAATTATCAGGTCTTCTCCCCCTAATTCGGTCCTTTAACTCTGTTGTTGTTCATTCATTAGTAATCCATCTATATTTGTATACATTATTTTCAATTTGGTATTTGCATCCCTTAACATTCCTGACCTCTATGAGGTAGTGGTAGGGCTCTCTTGGTCATCAGATTCTGTATGTATCTTCTGTATTTTCCTTTTGAAAATTATTCTTCCATCTTTCATAATCTTCCTTTATCACCTCTGATAAATATCACCTGAATTACTCATTGTTGTGGTGGTAAGTGTGAATGGTGGCAAGTTGTGAATAGTGGTGGAGGTTAGAACAGAGAATTTGTTCAAGGTGTAAAATTCATGTTAAATGGAAAATTAAGAAGTGCATATGTTAGTTCAGAAGGCCATGTTGACTTTAGGTCACTGTAAATGGGAAGACAGTGAAAGAGATACATACATACATACATGGCTTCCCTTCCAAGAACTGGCTGCTTCTGTGCTCCTGTCACTAGCTAGACCACACAATACTTGGCAAGCTGCTGCATCACATGATTACTGTGTGGCTGTTGGCAAGTCAAGTGTGGGCCATTTTGATAACTGTTTCTTTCCCTACACCTTAAAGCCTTGGAACTTTCTACTCTCTCATGGCACTTTTTAAAAGGCAGACTTTTCACTTCCCCCAAAATTCATAGATACTTTCCCTTGTTTCTTCTTTTTCTCTTTCATTAACCTCTCCATATTTCAGTTAAGGCTCAGCCTTGATGTGGACTTTTGTCCATGACTTGAGGCTCCAACATCAAAAAGAAAATAAATAAGTGACTTGCCTGATGGACTGGTATCATATCTAAACATGTTTGAGGACAAAGTTAATGTCACAAGAGAAATAAAAGAATTATGATGATTGCATCAGCCTACAGGGGTACCTAGACAAACTCCAAAGCTGCTCAAGGTAAATGGATGATGAGATTCATACCAAGTGTGTGATGAGGATGAGACAGAGAAAGAGAAGGCTTCAGTGTGATTACTACCTAGCAGGAAATAAATTACAGGTCACAGTGCCAAAAGAAGGACAAAGATCTAATTGAAAAGATATATGGGGAAGAGAAACCAAGTTGATAACTGAAGTAGAGAATTGAGTGAGTTACAAGGACAGGCTGAGAGCTACAAAGTTGTCTCTCGTGGAGGAAGGAAGAGAAAGGGGATACTTAATAATAGTCATCAGATTTACAGATCATTTAGATGGTATTGCTAGTAAACATTCTTCAAAGGATATAGCACTAGAGTAATCAGAGACCGAAACAAAAAGTTGCATAAAAAGCTAGTTAAAAAGAACGCTAAGAAGTACTGGTTTAGTGTGAAGGTGGTGGATGGTTGGAATAAACTAACCAATAAGACATTGAATGTTGATAGTTTGCAAAGGCTTACAGGGCTACATGATGTCATAGAACGTTAAGGAGATGGAACTCAATGAGTGTAGAACTCTCTCTCTCTTTGCTATACAAATAGGTAATTACATAGTGTTTAGAACCAGTGAACAACTCTACCATCTTCCAGAGAGTAGCGCTGACAGATAGCAATGGATATTTTAGGCATTTAGTCATTTCCTATGGCAGCATTAAAATATTTACTCAGGCCATATGTTTATACCATAAGCAAGTGAACTTTCTTTTGTGTTTGTTGTTGATTTGATATGATATTGTTAAAAGATGTGAATATCAACATAAACCTGTGTTAACTCCATGAGAGCAACATTGTGATCCATAATCACTACAGTTTAATGCTTGAGCACTCTGGTAGCCTTTGGATGTTTTCCAGGGTTGAATCATCATGCTGAAGAATCTTGCCATCATGTTCAGGATGTTGATTTTGCAGGTATTATATAGCCACTCAGCATTCTTTACAGTGCTTTCCAACAAGTAGATAAATCAATTGACTTTCTTACATATTCCAGGTTTGACATTCACATATCATAGAGAGTACCAAAAGGATTTGTGTTTTAAGGTGACACTTCATAACCTTACACTTCCCCTCCATGATACCATCTTCTGGGATTGCAAACTCAATCTCCACTTGATCAACAAAAAGATCAACTTGACTGTTCTGGATGATAAAGGAAGAGGGGGTCTCTATTCTTTCATTGTTCCCAATAGGAGTCGTATTGGTGAGTAACCTAACTCCTTGACTTTGAAAACAATGGTACGACCTTTAAGCATGAGAGTACAACCCTCAAGGATGACCGTATGATCGAGAAGGGTTACTTCAAACATCATGCCATCGTACCTAACAATCACTCTGTTTTTCTTAAGGACTGTACCGTCGTGCTCAGGGTTGTGCTCTTGTGATGAAGGACTGTACCATCATATTTCATTATAAGGGTTGCCAATGGGAAAATACTTCCAACTTCATCATGTTCTTTTATTGATAATTGATCAATTAATGATAATTAAATTTGATGATTTTGATGAGGATAGTACTGGTAGGATTCTGTTGAAGTCACTGTATTTATATACGAAGAATGATATGGTTATAATTTTTATATTAATGAAGTTGGTACCAAATTGATTTGTTTTTGAAACTTCCAGTCATGAAATTAGAGAAAACAAAAACACTTATTGACAAATACCTACTGTCTGAACTGACATGGCATTTTATGAAAGAGTATTTATTTGTCTAACAATAATTACCTGTGATAGGAGA
>JAUUDW010644428.1:0-10826 GCA_032361385.1 Panulirus guttatus
GTTTGGGGATTCAAGGTCCTTGAGGCGAGCAACAGGTGTGTTTATGTTGGAATAAGCACAAACACCACCTTTGAAACAAAAACGTTTTTTTTTTTCTGCAAAGGAGGTAGGCCATAAAATCAACCTGCCATGGTGAATGGGTATGATCAAGAGAACTTTCTCAAGAAACAGAAGGCTGATGTTGAAAATGTTGAGCATGTATATAAGAAGCAAAATTGAATACTGCTGTATTGTATGGTCATCATTTAGATGGATGGAAGTATACAAGTAGGAAAATAAACAGACATACTTCACAAGCAGAATTGATTATCTAGAGCAAGTGAATTACCATGAGAGATTGAAAAAGCTTGAACTTTACAGTCTAGAAATTTGAGGAGGAAAAGCATAAAGAGTAATATTTTAAATCTGAAAGTTTCTCAGCAAGAAAGATATAGAATTTCAAGTTGGGAGCAATAATCAGGAACATACTAAAAAGATAATATAAAAAGTTACATGTTCCCTGCTGAGCATCTTGGAAGATTTTTTAATGTACAGGGATACAAGGAAGTATGAAAAACATTCATTGAGTGACTATAGAAACAGTTGAAAAAAGCTAGACTCATGGCTGCACTCAGTCCGTGATGAACCTCAAATACACAGGAATTTAAGAGGCATCATAGATGGTGGAGTCAGCAAAATTCTACAATTCACCAAGCTGTCTTGTAATTTTGGCAAAGTCTACTCATGAGTAGGTAGGTTGGAAACCAGGGAAACGTGCTTAAGTTTGTACCATTTCTTATTCTGATACTTGACGTGGATGCAAATACAAACTACAATTTGTATCATCATTTGCAGATGCTACTAGAGTAAGTATACAGTTATCATCTGTGGAAGACAGTGTCTACAAACACATCTGTTAAGTCTCCCAGTGAACAGCTTTGAATAAAGGAGTGTTTGTTTGTGTAAGGTTTCAACTTCATTATGGAACAAATAAGAAAATGATAACTTGTGAAAGGTTTCAACTTCATTATGGAACAAATAAGAAAATGATAACTATCACATATCTCTGAATGAAATCTGTCATCATCATATTACAGAAGAAGAATTTAAAAGATCTAAAAGCCTGATGACCACATTTTCCATGATCACAGAAGGGTATCTTAGAGCATTAATGGTGATTATGGGAGCAATATATACTCCACTGAATATACCCTTGCAGTGCCTATGTGTTGCTTTTGAGGCTTTGTTTTATTAATGGCTCAGTTATCTTTAGAGATTAGTGGCTTGGAGAAGAAGAAACCTCTTTCCCTAAAAAATGTAATGCATCCTGGCTCTCTTTTTGGTGAACACTTGCTCCCTGATATTTTTAATTGAGCCGCATTCACAGGGAACTGGGTTGTGGCTATGAGTACTGAAAACAGCCTTCTTCCTGGAAGATAACCTTCAGGCAAACAGCCACAAAGGGTCAGACAACCAATATAGTATCAGTCTTCTTTAAGAAATTTCAGAGGTATGTATGTATTTTAGTCTACCCTGGAGAATCAAAGGGCCTTCCAGAATACCTTTTCCCTTGGATTTTTCTCTGGCTAACCTTTCCTGGAGCCCAGAGGACATTAAATATCTCCTTGCTGAAAAATCAGTCATGCCTCTAGCCTCTTTAGAGCTGTTTGAGTTGATGGATTTGACTTGGACCCACTCCAGATTGGTTATATACATCAAGGCTTGAAAGTTTCCCCATTTAAGATTGAGCATTACACATGACAGCAAGAGAATGGATGCGAGTGGATGTAGCCTTTCTTCTTCTGTTCCTGATGCTACCTCATTAATGTGGGAAACGGTGATCAAGTATGAAATAAAATAGAATATCTTAATGATAAAGAATATGCCAGTCATAACAATTGATAAGTTCTTCTTCAGCATGCTACCCCATGTGAACTTTTCTCCCTAATGACAGATCATGAGATTCTACAGCTCTTTGGACAATGCTGGGGTATTCCTTATAGCAGCATGTATTTCCATGAGAGAGACTTAGGTAATCTCTACCACAGCAGTAGTGCAGTTCCAGGGTGTGATTTCTCTATACCAGTGAAGTTATTCAGTTCTTAGAGTTAGATCTTTGAAGACCATCATAGTAAAAACAGTTGTTTTTTCCAGTTCTACATAGTAATTACAGGAAGAAGACAAAGAGTGAGGGGCTCTTTAAGAATGTTTCAAGAGGTTTGTCACTACTCTCTCCTCTCTACTCTTAAAAGAAGACCTCTTTGATTATAAGATTCCCTTACCCAAAACTGAGGTACTCTTCTGGATAATCATTTGAGGCCATATTGTTGGGTATTGGGGCATATTTTTCAATAACAGTGTCCCATACCAGGTAGGGGAAGTCTCTAGAACTTCTCAGTGACTTTTTAGGAAGTTTTGACACGTGGGGTTTTTGATTTTAATATATGTGGGGTGCAATAGGATATTTCACACCCTTTTCAAAAATAAATTAAGGTCTTGCTCAAATATGGCTTTTAAATGATTATACTGCAGTTTTGAAAAAGAAAAAGTAAGGATTTCTTGGAGCCTGCAATAGGGTCAGTTTTATATAAACCCATTTTTTTCAGTCTAAGAACGGGTTTTTAGAAAAGGAATGAATTTAGGTGTCTTTTCTAGGCACCCAAATACTGTAATGTAGGTTCAAGAGGACCACTTTACAGAATTTTGCTCATGCTGCTGGTGCTTATGGTAAGTCCTTGTATGAGAAAGTTTTTGGCTTTTTTGGTGCATATACCTGGAAGTGCACAGTCCTTGCAGTTTAAGTTTTAGGACTGCTTCTTAGAGCGTTCATTATTCTTTATTTTTATAGGAGTCATTCTGACTAGTATTAGATAGACCCACTAATGCATTTCAGCATCCTACCTTGAGTAAGTTCTCATACTTGTAAAGTGCCATGTTCTGGCTTTAGTGAGCTTTTTTTATGGCCCAGCAGTTTGAAAGTTTTCAGCTTCAGAAATGTGCCATACAGGAGCTTCAAGTCCTGGATCCCATAGTTCCAGCAAGGTCCTTATAGGTTAGGAATAACTTGGAACAATGATATTTCCAATATTAAGAACCATTTTAAACCATTGTCGTAGGGGATCTTCAGCAAAGTCCTTCGGTGCTTTTGATGAATGCTTTGAGTCAAAAAGGGATTCTGGTTTATTAGATCATGAAATGGAGCCCTTGGAAGGGATACATTAGTGCTTTTTTCTGTTCTTAAATGTTGGACTCATGATTCTTTCATCTCTCAGAGTGTCCTGAGCAGGGACATGGATATAGAAAAAACTGTGGCAGGCTGATACCTAGTGTGCAAGATGCTTGCAGTTCATGATTCAAGTTAGTGGGAGGGTTTTCTGCCTGAGTATGCTTAGAGGACCCTTTTTTCTTTAAAGCTTCTCCAGAAAATTTGGTCTGTTAAGCAGATGACTTATCCAGATGGGACTTTTTTTTTTATAAAGATTTTGATAAAGTGGAATTTTTACCTTGGTTTCCTCTCCTTTAGAGTTGCATCTTAGTGGATACCAGGTACCAGTACCACTAGAACTGGTATGTTGCATTTTTTCTCTTTTTAGGCAAGAGAAATTAATGCAGTCCTCTATGTGCATAGCTGAAAGTTATGTGGAATAGAGTAGTCTTACCCCATAGTTATTTGTCAGGAAAAGATATCATTTTTGAGTAACTGCTTTTCTGAGGTTTAGGAATGAGTTAATTCCAAGTGGTTCAACACCAGTGCCTGACATTTCTTAACCTATGCCATATGATTTGAATTAACCCCTGGGTTGTTTCGAGACACCTAATATTTGCAGGACCTGCATCTCAGTCTTGGATTCTGTTTTTTAACATGTATAGTTTTTTCTTAAACCTTATACAAGCAAAGTTTGGAGTAAATTAATGTATGACATTTTATGTTTCCTTTGCATCTCTATTTAGTTCAGGAGGCATTGGCCAGAATACATTGCCTTCATGGAAAAATTTCATGTCTTGATAGTAGCTTGTGCTCTATCATAGAGATTTTCCTCTCACCTTTGTCACTAAAGAACATGGCTAGTAGTGCTTTTACTTCCTGAGAGCCCCTCAAGAACCTCTGTCTTGTGTTTAGGATTTTATCCTTAAAAGAGGAAAAATGCCTTTTTGTCTTTGAATCTCTCCTGAAGGAACTGGTTGCCTTCTATTCCTGCAGCCTATAAGGGAGCTCTCAGTCTTAGACCCTTTACAGTCTCTTAATGAGTAAAAAAAAACAAGTGTAGGCTAGAAGGAAATTAGCCTAGTCGTAGACCTTTTCATGCATTTTTCAATGAGTTCAGCTTGAGAATTCATGCCTTACACCTACTATTTCTCGTAAAACCTTTAGGACTTTACTAGATTTGCTGAAAGTATCCTCTTTACTTTTGTTTTTCTGGGTCTTTCTTGCTTCCCAACATAATACACAATCTATTTAGCTCTAGAACTTGCTTTGGCAGTATATGTACAAAATTGATTTGATACAGAGATGTTTAACAGGGCCCCTATGCAAGGATGTCATACCAGTTAAGAGTGTCTTTTTCTTTTACCTTTCTTTTTCATGGTCTTTGATCACCCCTTTTTGGGTCAACCTGGGCTTTAAACTAGACCATTGTTCAGAGAAGGCGGCCTCTGCCTTATCCTTTCTATGGAATGTTTCAGTGAAGAAAATCAGGAAGATGTTTTACATCCCTCATCCCCCACTGCCAATTGGTTCCTTAGGTTTTGATGTGGTGAACATACCCTCTGTTTCTGGGAATTCCTCTCTCAGGAGAATTGATTTCCAGTTCTTTTGATTTGGTTAATTTTAAGAGAAGGTTTTTCCTCAACCTTTGTCTTTCATATGGATATGGTCTTGATACTCATGGGACAGGCCACAAAGGAAAGAAATGCTATTTTTTTAAGGTTGAAAAACCTTTTCTCTCCAAAGCAGTCTCCCAAAATCATTTTTGTTTCTCACCCTGCCCAGCCTTCCCCTCCTTTTTCAGTACTCTTTTTCCCTTTCTGTCTGTGACTGCCTTGGGCTGGCACCCACATTATGCAATATACGTGAGCTTTGAGCATTTGGGTTTAGTGACATAAGTGTGGTAGCACTTGCTGAGTGGCTGATAGTGGGCTTGTTCAGTTAAGCAATTTTCTGTGGACACCACTGAATCATTTAGACAGGATGACTGCCGGCAGATGTGTCCTCATTGAATATAGGGCTGAACAAACCCAAGCCAGCATATTACCAAGACATGTCTCTCAGTGCTTGCAAGACACTGCCTTGGATAGAAAAAGTTTTTCAACTTTCAAAACCTTCATTTCGTATTTGATCTGAAGTTTACTAATACTCTCTCACCCTTTTCTCATTTGCCCTCATTTTCAGCCCCTGCCCAATTTTTTTACCTTGCACATCTCCCGAAACTTTAACTGCTTCCCTATAGGTTTTGCCTATACACTTTTAATTTTTCTAATTTACTAACAGCATAACTCCCTCTTCCTGCCATTATCTACTCTATTTCAAATGCATACATCCCATCTTCTGTATGCCACACACTTCACCCACACTTATAAGTAATTCATTCTTAAGTGCCTTCCATTCCTCAACCACTCCCCTAGTTTCATTTATGCACTCTTTACACTATTCCTCAGCCAGTCTCTCTTGGTATCTTTGCTCTTAAAGCTCTTTTCCAAGCTCACTCACTTTCACCACCCTCTTCTCACCCATTTCATTTCCTCTTTTCCTAATGTACAACAGACTTCCACACTTGCTTCCACTGAGAGTGATCAGATATCCCACCAGCTGCCCCTGTCAGCACATTCATATCTGTCAGTTTCTTTTTTGCATGCATATTAATTAGTATGTAATCGAATACTGCCTGCTTACCATTAACCCCATTCACCTTATATACTTTTGTTTGCATCATTTTTTAAACCATATAATCCCAGTCACCAGTCATGACCCATCCAGTAAGCAGTTTGTGTCATTTACAGAGGGTGCCCCTTTCTACTCAGCTGGTTCATCCCCAGTTCTTGAATTCAGATGTCCAACCACTAATACTCAACTTGTTGCATCAAAAGTAGCGATGCACTCACTCAGTTTCTCCCATATGGGAGACAGATGATACTTCCATTCATCTGTAACTTAAAACAAAAGCTCCTACTGCTGGCAATGTCAATATCAATGATGACTGTGGGTAACCTACTGTATATAAGCTGCTGGGTGACTTTTGCAGTCATTTTCCGGGAAAGAAGTACATCATATATGCTCACAGGTATGGTAAATATCCCAGACAAGGTCAGGTACCCATTTTTGACCAGCCATAAGAGAAGAACGAACTGTTGGATTGGTTTTGAGCTGACTACCTTGTCCAGGATTTGATTCCTGAGGGTTCTGCATTTGATCCATAATCACTGTTGTTATCCATATGATGCAAGCACAGATAGAATAAGATAAGATCAGCAAAAATGGATAACATAAATAGTTTAGTTGGCATTAGGACAGATAGACAGAGAAAGAAGGAAAATATGAGAGAGATATGAGGTGTGAGTAATTCATTAGAAAGACACATGCATGGAACACATTTAAGATGATATGGTCATGTAGAAGGTACGGCATATGATTTTTAAAGGTGCAAGGAGTGGAGGTAAACTGCAGAAGAGATAGATATCATGTAAGAACAGATTAGGGCTAGAGGAATTTCATGTTTGAATGCCAGAGCTATGATTTAGGATTGGTTACATTGGAAATGTTTTATTTGTGTAGATGTTGTGAGTGTTAAATTTGGTCTCAGTTGATGAATCATCTTATTGTGCAAAGTGGAAAATAAAGACACACCTATGTGAGTGTAGACATTCATGTTTATTACTCTAAATTTGAGTTGAGGATTTGTGTGAGTGGACTGAGAGGCTCTTTGCACCTGGTCCTCCCCATTGAATTCTGAATGGAGTTAGTTAAAACAGGTATCTCTAAACACTTTGATGTTATCCTTGCAGGGCAGCCAGAAGCACTTGCCCCATTAACTGCTTCCCCTGCCCCACCCATTCTGCCTCCATCAATGCCAGTCATCTTGGGGCAGGACAAAAAAGAGGCCATCAAAGGTTTCCGAAATGCAATGGTTAAGACAATGTCACAAGCAATGGTAAGACTATATTACAATTTTCTTGTTTGCAACTGTATACTTATAAGGTATAATGATATAACTAGAATATGGAGAAACATGTCATGTAAATTTAATGTACAATATGCTAGTGTCTCATAATAGAAACTTCATACATTCACCATAGTTACCCCCTGTGGAGTTGTTGAAGTGATTTACTTTGTGGGATTTGGTTGCATGATTTTTTATATTATGAATTTTTTTTCTTGTTTGCTAAGACTTAGGAGTTCTGAATGAAGGGAAGGCCAAATTATACCTTATTAGTTTTTGTCGTAAATCCCATACACGTGTGAAACAGTGTTATGAGAAAACTAACTGGAAAAAAATAAACGCAGAAGCTCTAAACTTTCTGGAAAAAATGTAAATTGATGTTCCAAGCATTCAAATGGTTTTCAAACCATTATCAAGTATACATAGTGGAAGTGAACAGGAATAAACAAGCAGCTCTAGAATTAGGAGATAGAATGCATTCCATGTATTCCTTGTGTGTCAAAGAAAGTGACGAAGAAGGATGGAAGTGAGGGCTGGAAACCTTCCCCTTATTGTATTTGAATTTCTAAAAGTTGGAACAGGAGAAGTTGATAAGCAAGGAGATCTTATCATCCTTAAAGGCACGGGATGGTGTGTCTGAATGTACAGGGTCTGTGAAAAACCTTGTCTGCCTTCCCATATATTTTCGGAGGTGATATCACACTTACATTTTAGTAATTTGTCATCTCTTCTTTGGATTTAATTACCATCTGCAGTTGTCTGGGCTTGGAATTGGCAAGGGCCCTGAAATATTTTAGGTCCATTTTTTGGGTTTATAGGGTCTTGATCTGAATGAGGTGAGGCACTGATGAGTTGTTGTAGGAAACAGCTGCCTGATCATGTGTTTTGAGCACCCAGTGGGCCTAGAAATCTCACTTTTACCCATAATTTCTTACATCCAGGCAAGATTTCGGATTTTCTTTCCTTTAGAAAGGTGAGAACCAACCACCTTGAAGACAGGTGGAAGAAATACAGCCCCCAGAAGAGAGATCTCCAAAATGAAGTGGCAGCCAGAAAGAGTTTAGAAAAAATATCCTTTATTCAAGATAACCTGGGCACACTGCGGCAGGTTGCTGGTGGTTATTCCATTAGAAACAGCGACCAGATGTAAGATCATTTCAACCTGAGAGCATCATATGCTTGTACCCACAGTAAAACATACCCATGTGTTACCTTTGAAAATATATAGGGGAAGACAGTTTTTTTGCAGACACTGCATTTGGATGCAACCAAGATCAGAAGAAAGGAAAGATAAGTAGAATGTTTGAGGAAAGGAACTTAGATGCTCTAGTTCTGAGTGAAACGAAGCTCAAGTTTAAAGGGGATGAATGGTTTAGAAATGTCTTAGGAGTAAATTCAAGGGTTGGAGTGAGGACAAAAGCTATGGAAGGGTAATGCTTCTGCTGAAGGAGCTGTGGGAATGTTTGAAAAAGTGTAAGGAAGGAAGATTCGGACTGATGTGGGTAAATAGAATGTAGATTACGAAAGAATAATGATGGCCATGAGAATAATGATGAAGAGGCAAGTGTTTTAGGAATAGCTGAATGAGTGTCAGCTGTTCTGATTCAAGAGATCGAGTATTAGTGGTGGTTGATTTGATTTCAAAGATGGGTAATGTTGCTGTTGAGAGTATAATTTGTGCACATAAAGTGTTCAGTAAGGTGAATAGAACTGTTGAACAGCTCATGGAGTTGTGTACTGAAAAAGACTTTTGATTGGAAGTAGCTGGTTTAAAAAGAGGGACATACATAAGTATATGGTTGTGCAAAAGAGAAACTCTAGGATGTGAATGTGCTGAAAGGAGCAGTTGGTGGAGGTGAGGGTGAAGACTTACTGTGGCTTTAGGGAAAGAGGAATTGACATGTGGTGAGAAGAGTAGTGAAAGTAAGTGAGCTTGGAGAAGAGGCTTGTATAAGGAAATACCTGGAGAAATTGAGTGTAGAATGACAAAAGGTGAGAGTAAATAAAGCAAGGGGAGTGGATGAGGAATGGAAGGCATTTAGGAAAGCAGTACCGAGAAGTGCAAGAGAAATATGTGGCATGCAGAAGGTGGGAGGTTTGGCAGGTAAGAAAGTGTAGTGAGTGGTAGGTTGAGGAAGTTAAGTTGCTAGTGAAGGAGAAAAGAGAGATGTATGGGTGGTACTTAATGGGAAGGAGTATGAGTGATTGGGAGAAGTACAAGAGACAGTAGTAGGAGATCAACAGGAAGGTTAAGGGGGCAAATAAAAGTTGAGGTGAGCAAGTACCAGAAAACTTCATGGAGAACAGGAAATTGTTTGGAAAGAAGGTAATGGTGTGAGAAAAATAAGAGAACAGATGGGAACTTCAGTGAAGGAGGCAAATGGGAAAGTGTTAACAGATAATGATAAGGTGAAGAGATGTAGTGCGTACTTTGAAGGACTGTTGATTATGTTTGATGATAGGGTGGCAGATTTGGGTCATTTGGGTTGGAGGTATGCAAAGCAAGAGGGTCATGGCAGGTGGTTTGGTGAAGAGAGAAGAGAGGGTGAATGCCTTGCACAAGGTGAAATGTGGTAAGTTGGTTGGAATGGATGGTATTGCAGAAAAGTTTCTTAAGAAAGGGTTGACTGTGTTGTTGATAGATTAGTTAGCATTTTCATTGTATGTATGTATCATGAGTTGCTTAAGGATCAGTTGGATGCATGTATATTGCCATTGCATAAAGGAATGGGGGACAAAGGTGAGTGTTTGATTTTTTCTCTCTTAGTAACTGAAATGGCATGGACAAGGAGTGCTCCAATCTAGAATTTTGGGTGAAAGAAAAAGTAAAAGGAAAAGAAAGTAGAAATTAATCAGGGCTTTGCAGATGTTCATAGACTTGACTGTTAAGATAAGAAAGGTTATATGAAGACAAAAGGAGAAAGACAATTCAGCAGCTTAGCTGTTCAAGGAAAGAATGGCCAATCTTCATGTGGCTGGACTGTAGACAGAAACTGTGGAGAGCAGCAACCAAATGCATATAATAGGTTCAAACCTTGGGGAGAGAGATACATGAGAACAGTGGCAAAAATAATATCTGTGGAATAGAGAAAGAACAGCAACATCATGGAATAAAGAAAAGGACGATTGAATCCCTAGAGTTGATGCTTGGAGAATTACTGAGACAGAGGACCTGTGATTTCATTGTGGCTGATAGAGATGGAGCATTAGCCACTCTAGATGCAAGAGGAGTATTCCATACTTGGGCAAATTAAACTCCCATAAATATTAAATAGCTCACAAGAAAAACAATTACAGCTCATGTCAAACACTCCCAGCTTTTAGGAAAAAGTCTTTGTAATGTTGATTTTGTAGGCTGTCCAGGACAAAGTGGCGGATGTGGTTTTGCCCAATAACAACTTGGAGACAGAAGGCCTGTGATTTCGTCATAGTTTAGAGAGAGGTGGAGCATGAGCCACCGTATATGAATAAGGAGTTTCCATACTTAGGCAAACAAAACTCCTAGATATTAAATAGCTCGCAAGAAAAATGATTACAAGACGTGCAACCCTCCCAGCATTTATCCCTTTTTCCTCCAAGACTACTTCCTCATCCAATCCATGGTTCAACTGTTCCAGTTCTGAGGCCATCCAGGCAAGGGATCAGGCGTATTGGGCATGGAAAACCTCTCCTACCTCTGGCTCCCATTCAGCT
>JAUUDW010644451.1:0-10825 GCA_032361385.1 Panulirus guttatus
ACCCATTTTTGCTCTCCGAGATAACATTCTCTCTTTCCACACATTCTTCATCGCTCCCAGAACCTTTTCCCCCTTCCCGCTTCCATGGTTCCATTCGCTGCCAAGTCCATTCCCAGATATCTAAAACACTTCACTTTCTCTAATTTATCTCCATTCAAACTTACATCCCATCTAACTTGTCTTTCAACCCTGCTGAACCTAATAGCCTTGCTCTTATTTACATTTACTCTTAACCTTCTCCTTTCACACACTTTTCCAAACTCAGTCACCAACTGCTGCAGTTTCTCACTTGAATCAGCCTCCAGGGCTGTATTATCAGCAAACAACAGTTGACTCACTTCCCAGACCCTCTCATCCCCTTTCTGCAGAACTCTTGCATTTACCTCCCTAACCACCCCATCCATAAACAAATTAAACAATTGTGGTGACTTCACACACCCCTACCACAGACTGACCTTCACTGGGAACCACTCGCTCTCCTCTCTTCCTACTTGTATACATGCCTTACATCCTTGATGAAAACGTCCCACAGCTTCCAGCAGCTTACCTCCCACACCATATATTCTTAAGACCTTCCACAAAGCATCTCTGTCAACCTTTTCATATATATATACATATTACCTTGGGGATGGAGAAGAATTAAAATTTCCACATATTCCTTGTGTCATAGAAGGAGACAAAGAGAGGCAGGAGGGCTGGAAACCTTCCTTTTCTTTTATTTGTTTCTAAAAATTGGAACAAAAAGGAGCTAGGCAAGGAGGATTTGTTCTGTCTTCAGGCTCAGGCTGGGATATTTGAATGTGTTTGGATGTATCTAGGATGAGAAGATTAGAGGGATTGGCATTATTTTGTTGGAAAGGAACGTGGATGTTTTATCTCAGGATGAAACAAACGTTATTGATAAGAGGGAGGAATGGTTTGGAAATATCCTAGGGTTAAAGTCTTAAGTTAAAGTAATGGCAAGTGGTAAAGAAGTGGTAGCTCTTGTACTAATGGAGTTGTGGGAATGTGAGAGTGTAAGGAAGTGAGCCCATGACTGTTGTGGGTAAAATGAAAATGGATTGCAAGAGGTGGGTGATTATAAGCACTTAATGCACCGGGCTACAAGGAGATTAATGAAGAGAGATGGGTGTTTTTAGAGGAACTGAATAAGTGCATCAGGAGTTTTGATGCAGGAGATTAGGTATTAGTGATGGGTGATTCAAGTGTGCTAGTGGGTAATATGATAGTTGAGGGTATAATTGAGGGCATGGTCTATTCAGTGATGCCAATGGAAATAGTGGACAGTTTGTGGAGCTATGTGCTAAATTAGGACAGGTGATTAGGAATGCATGTTTGAAAAGGGGGATATACATAAGTATGTGTGGAGTAGGAAAGATGGTAAGAGAGCATTATTGGATTACCTATTTATTAATAGACATGCAAGAGAGAGACTTGGATGCATGTGCTGAGATGGCCAGCTGGTTGTATGTCTTATCATTAGTGGAAGCAAGGTTGAAGATTTGTTGAGGGTTTTGGAAAAGAAAATTATTTGGGTAAGAGGAGGGTTGTGTAAATGAAGCTTCAAATAAAGTCTTGTTCGAAGAGGTACCAGGAGAGATTTGGTGTAGGATGGCAGAAGATGCTAAGGGAGTGAGATAGGAATGGGAGATGGTTAGGGAAGCATTGCTGGCATGTGTGAGAGGTTTGTGGGAGGTAGACAAGGGAGAAAGGATAGTTGGTGGTAGGATGACAAAGTTAAGTTGCTTGTGAGAAAGAAAGGTGTATGGGCATTACTTAACAAGAATGCAATATAAGTAATTGGAAGATGTACAAGAAAAAGCAGCAGGAGGTCAGAGGGGAAGTGCAGGGGCTGAAAAAAAGAGGGAAAATGAGAGTTAAGGTGAGTAAGTATCTGGAAGCTTCAGGGAGAGTAAGAAAATATTTTGCAAGGAAGTTAGTGTGAAAAAAAACAAAAGAGAGAGTGAACAAATGGGAATATTGGCTAAAGAGGGACTAATGGGGAAGTGGTAACTGGCAGAAATGAGGTGAAGAGATGATGATGTAAGTACTTTGGAAGATTGTTAAATGTTTGACGATAGGTTGGCAGATGTAGGGTGTTTTGACCTGGAAGTTACGTTAAGCGAAAGAGTAATGTCGAATGATTTGGTGAATTGGGGAGAGGTGGTGAAAATCATGCTTAAGATGAAATGTGGCAGAGTGGCTGCAATGGATGTTCCTGAAATTGAAAGGGGTGACTGTTGTTGATTAGTTTTTTAGGATTCTTCATTTATGCACGGATTGTGGTGAGTTGTCTCAGGATTGGTAGTATATGTCTGTAGTGATGTTATATGAAAGCAAGAGGGACAAATGTGAATGTTCAGATTACACAGGTATAAGTTAGAGTGTGCGTGGTAAGTTGTATGGAACAATGGTGATTGGGAGGATGGTGGCATGCACAGAGCATCAGACAGGGGAGGGACAACGTCATTTCAGGAATAGTAGAGGATGTTTGGATCTGTATGTTTTGAAGAATGTGGGTGTAGAATTGTTAGAGAAACATGATTTGTACATGGCATTTATGGATCTGGAGAAAGCATACAACAGTGTTAATTGGGATGCTTTTTGTAAGGTGTTAAATATATGGGCTCATGAAGAACATGTACTTCGCATCCAGACAACACTGTTGAGATTACTATACCTCTGCCTTTCCAAATAGTGATCTTTCGTTCTACACATTCTGCACGGTGTCTGGGACTTTCATACCCTAACCCAACCTAGAACTCATCCCAGCTCCCATGGTTTGATTTGCTGCCATGTCCACTCTCAGGTGTGTAAAGCACTTCACTTTCTCTAAGTTTTTCCCTCATTGAAACTCTCACTCCAGCTACCTGTCTTTTTATGCTGCTAAACCTTGCTTTGTTCCCATTTACTCGACACTTTCTTCTTCATAGTCTCTACCATACTTAGACACCAGCTTCTGAAGTTTCTCACCAAAACCTGCCTTCAATACCTTTTCATTAGCAGACAGATGACTCTCCTCCAAGGTCCTCCTATCCTAGACAGACTGCTTAGCTTCTCCTCTCTGCAAAGCCCTTAGATTCACCTCTTCCACCACCCCATCTGTAAACAAATTAAACTGTCATAGAGACATTACGCACACCATGGGCGACATACATAGTGAGAGTGTATGTGGTCTTAGAATTACCTTTAACACCCGAAGGAGGTCTTAAAGATTTTTCAGTTGGTGGATGTAGCTTGATGTTGACAGCCTTGATGACCCTGGCAGTTGATAGGCCTAAAGCCCAAACAACCAACCAATCACACACACACACACACTCTGCTGCAGATCCACTTTCACCTGGAACCATTCACCATTCTCTTTCTGCACACACACACACACACACACACACACACACACACACACACACACACACACACACACACACACACGTACATACATATACCTAACATTCTTGCTAAAAACCTTTACTTTCAGTAGCAGCTTTCCTCCCACAGCATATATTCATAACACCCACAGAGGGTCTCTGTCAACCCTGTCATATGCTTTCTCCAGTCATAAACCCCACATATAAGTCATTCTGTTTCTCTCTAAGTATTTCTTGAAAACATTCTCTAAAGAAAACACCTAACATTCTCTACCTCCCCTGAAGCCACTTTGTTGTGCCCCGTCTTGAAGCTCTTTGAATGCCTCCAACTTTTCTCAATTACCACTCTTTCTCACTGCTAATAGTGTACACTCAGTAAACTTATCCCTTTGTAATTAGACATTCATTTAACCCCCTTGCACTGTACATGCATTTTGCCAGTCCTCATGCACCCACCATGGTCCATATGTACTTTGAAAATACTATGTAACCAATCAAAAATACAATAACCCCCTTTTTAAGAAATTCATTTGTAATATTTAACCACCTGACATGACTTTTTCACTCCACATACCTCTACCTCCAAAACATTTTTAATGTGCTACCCTATCATTGATTAATTTTCATCAGTTCTTCAAAATGCTCACTCCATCTCTTTAGCTCATCTCCACTTTTAACCACTTTCCTATTTGCCTCCTTTACCTTTGTTTCTAGTTTTTTCTCGTTTTCCTCAGTATTAATCTCCTTCCAAAACATTTAGGTATACTTGTTAAGTTTGCTGATACTTGCTCTCCCCAGTTCTCATTTCCTCTTCTTTTCAGATCCCTGCACCTTTTGAGCTCCTGCCAATTTTTTTTTTTTATCATTTAATCACTTGTATTCCTTTGCTGCAAATCATACATATCTATTTTCTCTTTCACTACAATCATACCATTGCCATCCCCCACTCACTTCCCGTTCTCACCTGTACGCCTCCCACCTTCCCTTTCCACATGCCACACACTTCTCGCTTACGTATAGGCAGTGCTTCCTTAAATACCTCCCTGTCCTCACCATAACTGTTGCTTCTTGGAAATTAAGAGTTGGGAAATATTCAAATACTTTGACCCATTAAATCCAAACAAATAGACTCGTCTGATAAGTCTGATAACCTAGCTCCAAGGTTGTTCAAGGAAGGCACATGGAAACTGACATTTCCCATGATGAAATTAGAAGGATTAGTAAAGGAATAGGTTAATAGATGTAAATCACTTTTTTTTGGTTGACGTCATATACCAGATAAAGAAGAAAGGGGAAAGAAATGAGGAATGCTCATCAAAGATTTCTGAAGGCCATAGATTGCCAGATGTAGTTTTGGTGATTACAGAAAGGTAAAGAATTGGAAGTTATAATTGAGACTTTAGGGATTGAGCAGTAATAGTCATATTTAATATTTAGTCATGTAGCCAAGAAGTACATAGGCAAGCTAAGAAACTTAAAGATGCAGTTGAATTTAGTGGGCATTCATCAGATGTGACAGATCGGAGGAAGAGAGTGAGAAAAGCAAAGAATACAGTCAAAGGTAAAAAGTTGGAGGCACCAAATGAGTCAAGAGGTTGGAGCAGCCCTGCTAACACTTCAGAGAGGTCAGGAGCATTAGATGGTAATGTCAGACTGTAAGTGATATATAAAGATGTTGATAGATTACAGTTAATTTTCAGTTATAATGAATTTCATTGTATTGGAATTTGGCTTTTAATGGACTTTTCAGGCACCACCAGACTAAATTTGGGATCTTACGACACTTCCATAAAATTTCTTACATCCCAAATTTAATCCATTAAGTTAAGAACCCATTGGACTAAGTTTGGGATATAAGCAGAATTGTCCAATAGTTCCTGATCTGTTCTAGGATGCTTGGTGTCAAATGAACATGTGACATGCAGTTGTGCATCGTCTTAAAGCAGTTTTCCTTTATTCTACTAATACAGAGTTCTCTTTCTTCATATAAACAGTTTTATACTGATTTACAATAGTTTATTGGTGCAATATTGTCTTTTGTGCATTTACTCCTACAAAGATAATTTAAGTAGAAATTTCCAGATGAAACAAAACATAACTTGGTCTCTGCCTGCCAATTGGTGATAAGCACACACTTGTCATGACATAAACAGCCTCTGTGCCCATGTTTTCACATAATTGCAGTGTTTTTTATGGTACAAAGATCTGCCTCTTTGTATCAATCATGGCAGATAAAGAGTGCTTTTCGTATTTTAAATACCAAGAGATTCAGAAAATACCTCTACCGCTGAAAAGCTGAAAAATATTGAGCACCCCGAGCATGGGGAGGCACAACATGAGCTTGTGCCTCATTCATGCCCCATGTTTGACCAGTAAGTAATTCAAGTAACTCCAGGTGACCCTGGAGCTGTTTCCTTCTGATTCTGAATAGTCTTTGCAACTCCTTAACCCCCCAGCCTCGTAGGAATAAGGTAGGTTTCCATTACAATTGTTGATATTTCTTGTATTAATGCTCCTTGGAAAAATTTGAGATGTAACAGAATTTGGCTTCTGACAGACCACCCTTTCCTCAGTTTGTCCATTACAGTGGGAGATTACTGTAGTTGTTAATGGTAAAGAACACACCTGATATTGTTGGAGTCATGGAAACAAAACTTGCTAAAGAGATTAGATATCACCTCTTCTGCTCAGAGGGGTACATGAAAGAAGAAAAAGCAAAGTAGGGGAGGTTTGGTCCAGTTAATGGAAGATAGCCATAGATTTAGGAAATAGTGGAAGATGGCCTATTCAGACAGTACATAAATGGGAAGAGTGGCTGTTAGAAAGAAGTACATAGTGGTGTTGATATTATATAAACCTCCAAGGAATTTTAATGGTCCAAAAGAAATATACAGTTATAACAAGGAATGAACAATCAGTAAGGTACATGAAGCAGTAAAACATGCACTTCTCAAAGATGGTTTGATACTGAAAATGGAGATTTACAGTGTCTGTCTCGGATGCCCATTCCCTCCAGGAACTCCCTTAAGGGGATGGCCATGACAAAAGAGTTTCCATGAGGGAATTTGGATTCCTGTGATGACAGGGAGTCATAGAGACACAAGTGTTTAGAATGCACAGTAAACAGGAATATTTCCTATACCAACATGGATATTTATAATTTTATATATATGATACACCAGATGGAAAAAAAAGGAATCATGTAATTGTCAAGTTTGACTGTGTTGTAAATGAGGATGTTAAAAGAGCAGAGATGATACAATACCTTGAGAGGATTTATAATCATGGAAAGTTCAAAAACCCCAACAATTTCTGTGGTTACATAGATTGGGAAATGGAGATCAACAGCCTGAAGCCAGGTTGCTGTTGTTAAAGGTTCTGTGATATTTGCAGTGGAATAAGAACATAAATACCTTTAGTTTCAATCACAGTGGGAAGAGGGGGTTTAAGAAAAGATGTAAAGAAAGGGACTTCATGATATGCATTTGTGAAGATATAGTTGGCACTTCAGCTAGCTGGTATTATGAGCTACAAGAGAGCAAAGAATGAGTATAATAGGATAAGAAAGAAGGATTCGAGAAACTTTGAAGACAGTATTGTGGAAAAGGCTGGGGAAAATCTTTAAATTTTTCAGAAATTTACCAGGCATATATTTTCAGTTAAAGAGCAGCTAACCAGGCTTAAGGATTGGAGGGAAGAATTGAAGAGGATGGTGTAGGGATGTGAGAGGAACTGAATGACACTTTCTAGAGTGTTTTCACGGTAGAACTTACAATAGCCCAACACCAGAGAGATGGAATGGGGAAGAGGTTTTGGAAAGCATTGAGATATCTAGAAAAGACTTTAGCAGTATACTAAAAGGTGTTGACCTGTACAAGGTTCATGATCCTGATGAAGTTTCACTTGTGCTAGAGATGTGTGCAAGAAATACTGCTCAAGATATGCCAAGGGATAAGAAGAGGGTAAACTTACTTCCTATCTGTAAGAAAGGAGATTAAAGTTTTGAGAAAGATGATTTGAAAGCAAATGAAAATGCATCCTTTTTTCATCTGTTCCTGGTGCTACCTTGCTGATGCGATAAATGATGATCAGGTATGAAAAAGAAAATGTGTATCATAAAGATGTGTTATGTTTATAAAACAAAATAATGTGTGATGAAAAGTTGGAATGTTTTTGGCAAAAGTCACTGAATATATTGTGTTTGAATTGTCTGTCCATCCAGCTGTTTGTAATTACAGGTATTCAGTAACTCTGTTATTGGCCCGTGTCTTTCCTTTTTTTTAGTGTCTAAAAACTTAAGACAAAGCCTAAATTCAGGAACACTTGCTCATGTTTGTATTCATATGTTTATAGCAAAAGCACATGTCCATTTGTTCATGTGTTGATGGTTGAAAATTGTAACCTCAGTCCACATGTTCATACATGCTAAACCCCATCAACTTTCCATCATATTTGAATGTGCTGTCTCATATGGCAAATTGTTTGTAACAAAACAGCCCTAATTAATTTTTTGATGGAATATATCAGCATATCCCATATTTCATTAAACTTCTTTACACCAGAGTGGCACATTCAAAACTGTTTCATTACCTAAACATTTTTCCGTATGTGATCCTCTAAATTCCTTTGAGTTTACATCTGGTCACCCTACTTACATGAATGTCTTTAGCAATTATTTGTACAATCATTCTATATGTATACCTGAACCACCTCATTTATCCTTCACTTACATATGTTAACAAATGTGGGCCATTGTCTGCATGTCCCTGTGGAGGGTTGAGTTGTCACTGACTGGCTAGCAACTGGCTGGCTCTTGACGCTCCAGTAACAACAAATTCTCTGTGTATTTTCAGAGAACAGTGGAATGGTATTGTTCAGTGGTATAAACATGCAACCCCAACATTTTTGCTCTTCATTCCTGCCATATTGCTGGCACAATCTTTCCACTCAACACTAACGTATTTTCCCAAAAATATATCTCCCCAGAATCCAGTAAGTTCCGATCTGCCAAGGAGAATGAATTATGATTATTGGCAGCTGTCTATGGGGTAACTTGTTTTGCATTTGGCAACTTCCTTGGCATGTTTGTGGATAGAAGACAAACAGGACCACCTTTCAGTAGTATATAATATAGTGTGATATTTCCTGAAAATATGTCACACTGTATGCCAGCAGTTTTTATCCTGCTAAGGAAATGGATGAATTGATAGACAACTGTTTATGTAGCTTTTTGTCATGCTTCTGGCAACTCCCTTAGGGTGTCTACAAACAGAAGACAGGACTGTCCTTTTTATAGTACACAGTGCCAGCCAATGAAGTTGGCATGAGGGGGCTGCAGTACAACCATCATGGATAAACATGAAACAAAACAATGAAAACTGTATTCACCACCAACTAGTACTTTATTGGTTTCCCTCTCTCTTTATACACTCCTTGAAATGACCATCAACTGAATCAGCAAGGTTGTGAAGCCATTCAGGGTCCATCTTAGCCTAAATATCATGAATGGCTGCCTCCAGCTTAAGTAGCAACAAAGTGTCCCTGTTATATGATTTCATTTTCATAAGTGCCCACAAGTTTTCTGTTGGATTCAAATCTAGTGAATTCCTGGTCCAGTCTCAGAAAAACCTCACTGCACAGTCCTTGAGCTGATCTGTTTGGCATTGTGGTGGGGAGCCCCATCCTGCATGAACACTTCATCCTTGCCCTTTTTGAACGAATCTGGAAGATGATCACACAGTAGCTCAAGGTAACTATGTCTTCTCATAGTTTCATTCTTTGGCAACACTACAAGGTCCCAACACCATGATGAATGAAACAATCCCATACCACAAGTGAAGAAGGGAACTTCATAGTGCTTGCAATGTACATGGAGTCAAGTGGATCACAGCCTGGTTACCTGTAAACACACCTCTTACAGAAAAGGTGGACTCATGACTCCACAAGACATTACTGAACTTAGCCGTATCTTATACAGCATATTTCTTGCAAAAATTGATTCCTTTCTTCAGGTTCCTGGGTTACGAGCTGTTTGGGATACAGCCTTCAGATTTGGAACTTAAGGCCCTCTTGTAAATCACACTGCACTGTTCTTACTGACACATCATGAGCAGTCTAGGGGTTTTGATTTTGATTTTTTATATGCAAGCATGGGTCTGCATCCTCTAGATGTTTAACAACACTGCCTATGTGGAGAGGTTTTTCTGGTCTTCATAGGGTGTCTCATGTGGGTTGGTGTAGTGATGCCACCATCATTAATTTCTTCTCCTAACATTGTACTGACCTCAAGCTCACACTGGTAATATTAGAAATTTCCTTAAGCAGCTTATTTTCCTTGTAAAGTTCAGCTGTAGAAGCTATTTCTTACCTGTAGGGTTAGTATTTTCAGCCTTAGTAGGTGGTAGAGATGCAAAAAAGAAAAAAAAATTCTTGGGCATAAGTGGAGAGCAGAACAATACACTCCCACCTCCTACTACAGTTAAGCTGCCACTGGGGCAGGCCTATGTGGTATGCTGGCACATCACTTCATTGCCACTGTACTCCAAAGAGCTTGAACTTCACTGGCAGACACTCACACAATTTTAGATGGGATAAAGTGCTTTGCATCAGTATAATTGCTGTGGGCCCGTTCTTGTTTACTTTATTGGTGTGGACTATAGGAAGACCATATGCTTCATTATGCTAAGAAATTGTTCTAGTGCTTTTTAGGCATAGTAAAACTCAAGTTTAATGTAGTATGTCTTCCTTTGATAAGAATGAATCATGTTTGTAAGTCTGTGAAGCATTTTATGTTTTGAGATACCATGCTCAGTGTACTATGAATGATAGCCAAATATGTGGTTAAATGTTATTGGATAATTGGAATGTCACCTTAATGATATTACTTACTTCCTGCCCCAGGAGTCCATTCTGTTTTCATGATGCTCCTGCAGCACAGGAAAATGACTTCATCCACCAAATGGGACCACGGGTCATAAAGTTTTGTGATATGGATGCACACACGACATCGCTACACTTTATGACCTATGGTCCTACCTGATGGATGTGACTGGCTTCCTGAGCACATTGGGAGCTGTATGAAGATAAAAGGTACTCCTGAAGCAGGAAGTGGTTAAATTATACCATGAGGGTGAATGTCCAACTTTCCAACCATGTTGGGACCTGTGCCAAATTAAGTATATGAAAAAATCAGATACCTGGATATACTAATGATACTGTATTAAGGAAAGGTTATGGATAAAACTAAAAATTCAAAAGGCTTTAACTCATTTGCTTATGAGGAGGAGCACTACCAGTTCTCCCAAGGAGAACAAGGCTTATCGGTGGCTCAGTGTAATATTTTATAGTATGGTAATTACAGATTAGGAGTGCTGTTTTTGGTTATTATTATGCATGATCGCTGTTTCCCGTGTCAGCGAGGTAGCGCCAGGAAACAGACGAAGAAAGACCCATCCCCC
>JAUUDW010644462.1:0-10824 GCA_032361385.1 Panulirus guttatus
GGTTGTTCTATCCCGACTATGTCATCAATCTGGTTTAAAAACTTAAACGTAGATCAGGTCACCTCTCACATATCTCTCTTCCATGGTGGGCATGTCTAAGGCCTCTAGCCTTTCTCTTTAACTTAGATCTTTTAATTCACCTACTGTTTTTGTTACCCTCGTCTGGTTTCCAGCATCAGCGAATAATAAACTAATATCTTCATAGGGAAGAGAGGCAAGTAAACCTTTGTGGAAAATTAGTGTCATCCGATGGTAGCTCTCTCTCTCTCTCTCTCTCTCTCTCTCTCTCTCTCTCTGACGAGGGACCTGACCAACGCAAATCGTACTGCCAGTCTGTGGCTACGGTATCCTCTTGCAGCACTTCAAATGGGATTGCATAAGAACAGCGCGACTGGGATAATGTTCACCAAATATCAGCAAAAAGAAACTAAGACATCACTCCCCAGACTGGACGGCTCAATTCAGTATCTTTACAGTAATTCTACGGAGGTTTATCTTGATTCGTATTCCACTTTCTGGTAAAAGAATTCGATTTTACACGTAAGAACAGCAAAGGAGTCAACTACGGGAACATTCGCAACAAGGGAAGTCCACATTAAGCACATACACAGAGGGGGAAGTCAACAGTGATTCGAGACAGAGCTGGGAAAGTCAACAGCAGTAAAACCAACAAATAAACAACGGTAAGAGTGAAATAAACATATTCAGAAGGCCTGTCAACAGTGCACATGAGTCAACTATAAAAACGCACAGATCAAACAAAGAAGAAAACGAAGCTAGGATTGATACATAGCAGACATGGCTGGGATAATGAACAGCATACATGCACATACGGTAACCTTACCCAAAAGAACACACGTCCAACCAAAAGAATACATCGTAAGCACACAACCATGGGCGTCGACAATACGCACTTACGTAACACAGAAGTAAAACCAAAAGATATCAACAGAGAAACATCATCACTAAAGCAAGGAGAGAGTTACAGAGGCATGGTCGGTAAGCCAGCGGAAAGCAACACTAAGACATGCCCTCAACTGGTAGTACGCCTTGCTCCTGCCCGCTGTAAATATCAACCGTGCAGCAGCAATATTTTGCTCTCTAGTCCCTCCACGTAGCATGAACCACAATAACCCAATTTATGACGGGGCCAGGGGTCGAGATGGGAAGGTGGGCCAACCCACGGAAAACGAGGAAGAGAACGGAAGGTCAAGTGGGGAAAACGGAGGATGGGGGTGACGCCAAGGAACACACGGGGGCGATCGTAGGAGAATGGCATATGGGGGTTGACACAGACATGAGAAACGCAAGGTTAAATCAGCATCAATTCTGGAAGGGAGATCGATGATGGACACGAGATAAAGAGGCAGCTGGGGGGCGTGAGTAAGCAACAGCTTGACGATATCTGGACACGAGCACTGTACAGTTGCTGTCTGCTTAAAGGAAAAAAAAAGTTACCAAACAAAAACTAGCTGTCACTGCAAAAATAACACTCATTTAGCAAAGCGATGTACGTCTTTCCATTTCTAAGTAATCTCCTGAAACGGTCGAGTCATGAGGCACGATGTGAGAACAGAGGGTAAAAACTCCTCACGGTGTTGGGGGGAAAAACGGGCAAACACGCGTTTTATTGGGGTAAACATTTAGGTCTGAACGTCAATGTTTACAGCCCGACGTAAACAGCTGTCTGCCCTGGCAGGTCCCGTCAACCACCTTCTGTTTGTTTTGTCTACTTACTATGTTGGGCCAGGGAACAGTGAAGACCGTGTCACACCTTCCTCAAAGACTCTTCCGATGACACCTGACCCGATCTCAGCTGGCTACCGTCGGCTACAGTCCCAGCATCAGCTGGACACTGCGCCTCGTTCTCCTGCCACGTTACATCGTGATCCCCCACACACGTTCTTCCCAGTGACTCTGACGCAGTAAGACCATGTGGTCTGGTTTTCGAACACTGCGGCTGGGAGGCTGTACGCCAAACATCAGCAAAAAGCCACTAATCTAGTTACCAGACGGGAGTTCTAGGGTTAATATACTGAATTAGAAAGGACTTGTTCAGTGCAGTTGAAATCCAGTGTCCAGATGTATACCTGTTCTCCATGAATGTAGCCCACAGCGATGTGAATGCCACAGTCAGCTCGCCTCAGCGAAATGCACAGATTCTCGTTGATCTTCCAATCTACTTTCCAATGAACATCTGGCAACAGCAATAATCCGATCCTATCTCTGACAAAAGTTTCTCTAAATCAGGAAAGAAACGCATATTGACACCACTTGCCTGAGGATTGGTATTGTCTTGTGTGTCTGTGTGTATAATTAGTTATAATAACCTGTATGTACATTATGGGTAAGGAGTTCAGCACTTATGGGGTTCAATCTCTACAACCATACGACTTCTTAAACTGCACCATTAATAATTTCATCAGTTAACTTATTCCATTCACCCACTCCTCTCAATACATTAACAGCGCTTCATCCCATCTTCTTTACCCCGCATCTTGCTTAATTTCTTGTACTGGCCTCTGGTTACTCTATGTATTTTCCAGAGATTTATTCAGCGTCGACATCATCAACCTGGCTTAGTAACTTATAGGTTGAGATCAATCCACGCCTGACTATTCTCTATTCTCTCTTCCATGGTAGACAAGTTTAAGGCCTCACTCTCACTGTAACCCCTGTCTCTCAACTGAGGTACCATCTTCATTGCCCTTCTCTGGACTTCCTGTGTTGCTTCTCTGTGTTTCCTTATGTGCCGTCACCAAAGCCGAGAAGCATTATTGTCTTACCCATGTATTTCAGAGCGATTCTAATACTTACCAGCAAAAGGTCTGCTTACGTTAAAATTCTCCTTCGGTAAAACTATGGCGACAGGTTAGGTACAAAGTCGACTCCCACATCTCTCTCACAGAGAGATTCCTGAACTTTATGTTCACCTAGATAATGCATGTATCGAAGTCTTCTTTCACTGGGTCCAATCATCATCATTTGACATTAACTCAGGTTGAATTTCATTGGTCATGCATAAGACCAACTTTGAAGTCTGTCTAGGTCCTCTCATACTCTAGGATGATGCAGTCCTCGTCATTTTTTTACTTCTCTCATGACTCCGGCAACATCCGCAGACAACTTCAGGTATGATTCCACTCCTGGCAGACTGTTGAAGTAAAGATCAAGAAGAGCAATGGTCCCAGGACCGAGCCCTGCTGCATTTTAGTGATGACCCCAACCCATCTCGAAATGGATCCACTGCCGTTCGTCTATCTTTCCTTCCACTAACGTGTGTGTGTGTGTGTGTGTGTGTGTGGTTTCACGATCTGCATAGTATGCTAACTACCGCTGTCGCAGTAAAAAAAAAAAAGAAAAAAAAAGGCAGCGCACGTATCGATTAATAAACTCTACGAATAATGTAAACAGAGCTGACCACAGCAACACTAATATCAGGACACACTAGGACACACGGACAGTGCCGGGAGGGAGGGGAAGCACAGTGCCGGGGAGGAGGGGGACCCGAGCAGAGCCAGCGACGGGGAGGGGGAGTGGAGTGGTCTACGGCCACCGCCCGCCCGAGACGGGGGGACTGCACTGGGAACTCACGCACACAACGACCTATGTATTATATTAGGTAACAGCATAGGGCGGGAAGACTACACAAACGAGCATGTATTGCTGGGTGGAGTAGTGAACAATGAGGGCGTTTGTATGCAGGAGGGGTCCACCTCTTGTGAGCCCGGGGTAAGGAAGGTGGTGCCTCCATCAACACCAGCAGCAGCAGCCAGGTGAGACTGCTCCGCCGCGCCGTGGCCCACCCTCCATACTTCATCATCCGCCACACAGTAATTGCCCCGCCTCGCACCAACTTGTCCGTAGTGATCTATGACGACCACTCCGCACGCCAACACCACTTAGCGTCGTCTCAGTATGAACTCATCTCCCTACTTACCGGTACTGCCAAACACCGCGTTCATTAATACCAATTCTCAGGTACGCTTCTTGCATTTTCTTATGCAACTGCGCATACACCTTAGGCAATGCTGCACATACTTATAATAAACCAAACTCGTTAAAAAAAAATGCTCCAAAGACGTGTCGTACGTTATCTACAATACTCAATCCCTCGAGAACGCCGGTATGATCATCCTGCAAGATGTTACGATCCTTCGGTGTGATGACCTGACCCTTCGAGAAAAGGTGAAAGGTCATGCCATCACCACACTCAAGGGTTGTTCAGCCCTGCTAAAGGGTTGCATCGTCATGTTCCAAAAAAAAAAGGTTAACCTACTAATGTTGTGGTAAATCATTTGTGAGAACATTTCACATATGACCTTCTAAAGCGTCCTCGACAGTCCATTATTTATCTGTTAATGAAATTATTAAGTATGAACAGAATGTTTAAATTATGGATTATCTGCAATCAGTCCAATGATTAATTTATAAACTAATTCCAACATTGATTATTTGTAAACCACATGAGTTATTCTTAAATACACGCTAGTGACAACTTGTTCCTGTCACAATCCTAGGAATACAATACGGTTATGAATCACTGCAGGAGATCAATTCAGTCATGAATTACTCTTGAAGTGATTCAAGAGTAATTACAAGGACACTTTAGTGATTAATAGTCCCTATCACACTTCAATGATCAACTATTCAACTATTTCTGAAGCATTTCAACGCTTAGCTACTCGTAAATCACTTCAGTGATTAATGCTTCCTTAAACAGTTTAATGGCCAATAACTTTTTATACAACACTTTGATGATTAATCACTCCTGGAGCAATCTGAGGCAGTGTCCACCCCTTGAACACTTTGATATCTTATATAATCAAGTTGATTATATATCCAGGGCCAGCTCCCGTACCCTGGGTCTTCATATACACACTTCAGTAAGTAATCAAAAAAAAAAAAGAATTAACTTGATCCAGAACACATTTCTTTTTTTAATAGTAGTGGCCATGGCTCGGGCAAAACAATGCCCCAATCACGACCATCTCGGATGGAAGGCAAGATAAAAAGCACTAAAGAAAATTACGAAGAATTAATCTAGGATCTTCATGCGCCTGCAGACCCGACTCTCAAAAGAGGAGAGGGAGTGTGAGGGAATTCCAACGCATCTCTGTCCGAGGATACAAGGAGGTAGCAACAACGGTCAACCCTGGTATGGATCGTTCCTAAGCTACTTGCTTGGCTTAAATTTGTAAGCTCATCTATGTAATGAATCATATCACTCCAGTGATCCATGATCTCTACAAGGTAAGTTATTCCGTGCCAAACAACAACACAAAACGATGACTTGGCACATTACACGCTACAGCTTCCTAAACCAATTAGAAAATGATAATAAAGAGTAAAAGACGAATGATACGATGACCACAGACGAGATTAGTGGAGAAACATAAATGAGCGGTGATAAACAGTATATATTTCTAAAACTAGGATCATTATCACCGCCTGGGTCGGAAACGCACTAGTTCGAATCATGGGCGCTACAATCGGTCCATAGCCCAGCCCAGCTGTTCATCTTCCCCTCGGGGCCGGTCGATAAATAGGTAGGTGAGTTAAGGTGTGTGTGTGTGTGTGTGTGTGTGTGTGTATGCTTATAAACATGGTAATAGACAAAATACGTATATACAAGGTCATGAAACGGAGCAACACGAGTGTAAATCTATAATACACAAATAGTAATCATACACAAGCGGATCTCCGTGGTGTAGTATTTAGCCTTACTGACCCTGATTCAACGCGGGGCCCCAAGACATGCATGGGTTCGAATCTTGGGAGCGACAATTGGACCAAACCGTAAACAGCTGTTCATCTTCCCTGATAAGTGGTTTGTAAAGTTCTTCCTGATTGAATGTAAAGAATTGAACGTGGGACACTAGAACAACGCCTTGATGTAAATATCATGTAGTAGGAAATAAACTGCAGGAACATGTCTGTCAAAGAGACTTGGGAGTAGACATTATCCCTAACCTGTAGTCAGAGTAAATATTCAGCAAGCTGTTCACTTCCTACATTAAGTCAAAAGCAAAATAACACTTCTCAGATTTGGTCATCGCGTTTAAACAAGCATAAAGAACTAGTAGAGAAGGTCCAAATGAGGGCAAGAAAGATGGTACCAGAATTAAAAGATGAGTTACGGGTTATAGGCATTAAATTTGCCCACCAAGGAAGAGAGGAGAGTAAGGGATGACCTGACTACAACCTTTCAGCATTTAAACCAGTTTTTCCAGAGCTGCAAGGATAAAACAACTAGAAACCATAACACAAAATCGGAAAACAAAACAAAAGTGCTAAAGGTGTGAGGAAGTGGATAAATCAAATATAAAGAAAATACTTACAGCATAAATAAGTTCAAAAAGTTGTACGACAATAGAGGAAAGACTTCAAGAGATGGGATGCCACGAGGGCAACCTTCCTCTCAGTACAGTACAAACAGATGGGCGACTTACACAGAGTCACATGCATTCCCACCCCTTTCACAACCGTAACGAAGAAAAAAAAAAATAATACCTGTATAGCTGGAGCATCCAACAAACAATCACCAACTCAGTAACATCGGTAAACAAGCAAGAAAGCAGGCAATTACAGAGATGAGTTGGGCACATCAGTCAATGTATATTACAAAAATTCCCAGACAATTTAGCTGGAAGCAGAAGACGGTTATAACACTGGTTACAGGGAACCTTCTGCGTGCCTCGGGAAGTACAGACAAGGTAATCCTATACGCCCCATTCATAATGTATAAGGCCATACACAACCAAGTTTGAGTGTGTATATGCGTGTATATTCACGCCCGTGTGTGTGTGTGTGTGTGTTGGCAGCAGGTCTTACAAATGTGTTTTGTTAAAATTAAGATTCTTTTTCTTCAGATTCTTTCAGAATTTTTCAAATTTTCTAATATCTCTTTTTACATGGGTGGGGTGGTTTAGTAAGATACGTCCAATGGTTGTCTCAACGTTTCAATCTGAATCCATCAAATGATCTTAATGAGCGTGCGAAGGGGTCAGCGGAGTAGCAGGGAATGACTGCCGGTAGTTTTGTTTGCAGAGACTGACACTGACACACACATCGTGCGACACGGGCCTTTGCCTTTGGAGGCCCGTACAGCGATTCTGGCTGGACTTCTCTTTTCTTTTTTTCCGTTGGAATTTCCATTCACGGACAAAAGTCCACATTAAGGCCGGGCAGCTAATTGAAATACAGAGATTTAAGAAACGAAAAAGAAAAGAAGGGAAAGTACAAACATTGATTAAGTGAACACCCTTCTAGTGAGTATGGGCCACTTACGGAATATCGTAACCAATCAAGAGCGATCTTGATCATATCAAGGAGGCCAATCAAAATCTTAGTTGTCCATCTGACTAGAGCAGGAGAGACACTTACCGCCCACAGGGAGTCTAAAGACAATTCATCCCTTGAGCTCCACGGTACGACCCTTGAGAGCGACGGTACGATCCTTGACTGCGATGATACGACGCTTAAGCACCACGTTGCGATCCTGAAGCGTTGCGTTACGACCTTTGGATATGATACTCTGGCCTTTCAACAGACCCTTAGGGGCCAGGTCATAGGTCACGCCATCACTGTCGAGGGTTGTACCGTCGTGCTCAAAAGGCTTTACTGTCGTGCTCAAGGTGCGTACCCCCGTGCTCAAAGGGTCATAGAACAAAACTACTGTCTACAATAATTTCCTCATGAAAATGATTAGTTAATAGATTCATCCCCGATGCGTCTGGCGATAATTCCCATCATAATTACTATTTTCTGGCAGACAGTTGATATACCCGTATGTGCTGACAACATACCCGTATTTTGTCCGTATATCCGCACGCACTGTTGGTGTTGGTTAATTAGGCTCTAGGCTTATCATCTGCCAGAGTCATTAAGGCGTCAACGTCACACTACATCCACCAACTGCAAGGCCTTCAACACCTTCTGGAGGTGTTAAGGATAATTCTAAGACCACTTACACTCTCACTGTGTATTTCCTTTTGTGTATATGGCCCTTCTGTTATCTTATTCCTATGTACTGTTGATATATCTTTATGTACTGTAGTTATATTCGTATGTACTGTTGATATACTCGTATCTACGGTTGATATATTCGTATCTACTGTTAATATATTTGTATGTACTGTTCATATACTCGTATTTGCTGTTAACATACTTACGTCTACTGTTAATATACTCATACGTACTGTTGATATGCTTGCATATCCTATTTATATATTTGTATATACTGCTATATAAATACAAAGAATATAAAGGAATACAAACAACAGCAGACTCTTGGGTCCTTTTTGTGCTGTTTGTGGTAGTGGAAGAGGTAAGAAACTCATAGATTAGTGTTGTAAAAGTTTAAAGACATATAGATAATTTAGAGAGAATAACCTACAAATTTGCTTTGTTGCTAAGGAAGCGCAAGTAATCTAAGTCATGGACATGAAGCGAAGTATCTATCAAGTCTGTTCTTAAACGTATCTATAGTGCCGCTTTCAACCGCTTTAATTGGCATGTCGTTCCATATGTTAACAATCTTGTTGAAGAAAAAGTACCTCGCCTCATTCGGGATAAAATGGTTGCCTACGAGTTTGTATCCATTATTACGAAGAAAAAAAATCAGACGAATTTAGTTTTAAGTAACTTGATAGATCATGAATACTTGTATTACTTGTATTAATTCACCTCTTAATCTTATCTTTTTCTAAGCTGAATAAATTCAGATCGTTTAGTCAGCTTCTCATAGGATTTGCTTATCGGTCTCGGCGAGAATCATCTTGGTACCTCGACGCTGTATTCTCTCCATTCTGCGTACGTCTTTTCTTTTTTTAGGCAGGGTGACCAAAGCTGAACACAATATTCAAGATAATGGACGAACCAAGGAACTATATAGTGTAAGGATAATATATCTGGACTTAAGTTCGAAGGCCCCTATCTATGAATCCAAGAATTTTGTTCGCTCATTTCATTTCACAGCTTCTGTGCAAAGCGTACTTGGTTTTAGGTCACCAGAGATTATTGCGCCCAAGTCTTTTCCCCTCATTTAACTTTCGCACTTCAGCAGAATTCATACTGCAGCTTGCCTTTTCCTTTTTTTTACCGATATGTAAAACTTTGCCACCTATGAGCCCAATCCATCAGTTTGTCTATGTCAGTTCAAAGCTGTGAACATGCCGGTTCATTAGTAGATTTATTTTCTAACTTTGTATCATCAACGAACTTAGATTTTTTGCAGTGCGGCCCATCATCGATATCATTTACATATATGAGAAAGAGAACCGGTCCCAAGACTGATTCCTGTGGCACTCCATTTGTTACGGGTAACCATTCAGAGGCTTGACCATTAACCACAGATCTTTGTTTACGGCCAGTCAACCAATTTCCTATCCACTGAAGTACAATCCCATCAATGCCATGTGACTTAATTTTTGCCGGTGCAGAACCTTATCGAAGGATCTTTGAAAATCTAGATAGATAACATCAACTCCTTTACTTTCATTATGCTTGTTGATTATATCATGAAAGAAATTAAGCACATTTGTCAGACATGAATGATTTCGTCGGAAACCGTGCTAGAATCGTTTATTAAGTGGTGGTCCTCTAAATAGTTCACTATTCTGTTTCGATTGATAGTTTCCAAGAGTCTTTAAACTACAGACGTTAAGCTGACAGGAAAATGATTTCCGGATTGTGACTTACTACCTTTTCTAAATATCGACGTTACATTGGCAAGCTTCCATTCACCTGGAACTCTTCCCTTGGCAAGGGCTTAACTATCACATTATTCACCTATTCCATTATCCTCGGATGAAAATTATCAAGGCCTGCCGGTTTATTTCTTTTCATTCCGTTTACTGGTGAAAGTATGTCCTCGACTTTTATGTCAATTTGTTGAAGAACGTTACCCTGTCTTGTAAATGAAACTGGATTCAGGATATGAGGCTGTGACTTCGATTGTAAATACAAATGCATAAAAGTCATTCACTATTTTAGGCATGGCTTCGTTGTCTTGAATCAAGTCACCGTTGTCCGTAATCAATCGATCTATTGACTGGGTGATAATCTTTTGCTTCTAACATAACTGTAAAATTCCTTCGGGTTTCTTTTGCGATTTTCAGCAATATATGCTTCATGCTGACGTTTGCTTTGTCAAATGACTTTTACTTTCTCTTTGCATATTTGCATAACTTACTCTATCATGTTAGTTAATGGATTCTCTGATTTTCTTATAAGCTACTTTCTTAAGCTACAGGCACTTTATTATTTCACCGTTCCACCACCTTGGCTCCGTTTTAGAAATAGAATGTCTTCTACGCATTGGCACGTAAGTTTCCTTTACTGCTTTAAAAGTTTTACTAAAGCTTTTCCAAGCTACGTTCATATGTCACTTTCATTGACCTTTTCATCGCCTGTCAAAACCAATGCGAAGATCGTTAGCATTTGCATGTTTCAAATAAGTCATTTTTTCGCGATTGTCGTGTTGACCAACATAACATGACGTGTTGAAAGGATCTCAAAGTAAATTGTCGGTAATCACTTGTACCAGACTTTTCTCCAACTCCAAAATTATTAACGAGATCCTCATTTGTAGTTAAAGCTAAATGTAAATCATTCTCGTATCTTGTAGGATTCTTGACTAATTGGATTAGGGCACTATCATGCAAATTTAGGTAAGTCCACGCCCAGAACTACTGGAAAGGGACCCTCTCCATTTAGATACCGGTATTTTAAAATCTCTTACGAAGAGAGATAATCACATTCAGTACAAATTTCTGTTAAATGATCATAAAATCATTCGTCTATCTCTAGTGTGTGTGTGTG
>JAUUDW010644484.1:0-10824 GCA_032361385.1 Panulirus guttatus
GGTCCCCAGCGTGGCAGGCGGAGTAAATGACTATTCGAATATTTAAGTAATCGAATAACTCCTGTTATTCTGCTTTTACTCTCCAAATAGTGGGTTTTTGTGGAATTGATAATAGTGACATTGCAATTTATTGCTTCATATATATATATATATCGCATATTATAGGCTTAAGATTATGGTTTGAATTATTTTCGGGCAGAGGTAATACCGTCAAATTTAAAGGCAACAAGTAGAACAAGTCATGAAAAAGAACATATGAACTTAATTGGACGGTTTAGTTGTTTTAGTTATTGATCCGAATACCTATGAAATTCAGCCACCACATGGCAGCTGGTAAGAGCCTTGTGGTGGAGGGAATTCGTGGAAACCCACAAACCCATTAGAAGCACTTAACAACCCAAGTGAGAAACGTTCGATTTGGCAAATTGGTTGTAAACTTTGCCCTGATAGCACTCAAACAGTTCCAAAGTACTTCTAAGCAACATACATATCAGTTTAGTTTAATTTGGAATATTTTTTCACTATAACTGTAGCAATGAAGATGGTTTACCCGTGTATCACTAGATGAAGACAAATAAGTCAGACGAAACGTGTTTCATTCGTTAAACACTTTACAGCACATTATTAGTAGTATTAGGAAAGGAATTGGGATGTCGATCGGATCTCCTGTGTAGTGAGGTAAGGGGACTAGGATCTGCCTTATCGTAAGAATCAAATGCACTATAAAGTATATGAGTTGACGCCATGTCCGAACCGGGCCACCTTCAACAGATGGCCTTGTGTTTCCTGCAAGACCAGTCGTTATGTCCTCTCCATGACTAGCTACTGGTTCACCAACACGGACAGTCACTGTGTGACATCTAATGGCCAGTTTTTCTTCTGCTGGTGCCTTATGACCCATGAGCGGCCTTGCACCATGTGCCCAGAACGCCCATCGCCTCTAACCACTCATTTTCAGTTTCAATACTCTCTTCCTTGATAGAGGAATCGGGATCCTAGTGCTGTTACTTGGTACCCTTGTACAATAATACCAGAAGCACCTGGCAAGTGTCGCGAGTACAATTGAAATATAACAAAGGGGCTTCCTAGATAAAGCCTAAGGAAGTTAAAATATTCCTTCAACACAACGTCAATGTTATTTACATAATGTCTGGCAAGTATGGAGAGGGTCATCGTGTCTCCATTAGGGGGGTGTGGAGTGGTGGTCCAGCAAGCATCACGGTAGAGTTGTGTGTCGGGACATCTTAGAAGGCAGTGGACAAGGGAGTAGCTGTCTGGTCTTTTGCATGATGGACAAGCGCGTTCCTTGGGGAAGAAAGGGATGCCAGTCTCCCAAGCATGATGATACGGGCAGCAATCACGTCCCTTTTGCGTGACCCTTTCCCATCGCCATGCGAGAGGTCAGGGAGTTTACGGAGGGTATCGTACCAGGTGGGCGGGAGGGAAGTCCAGGGGAATGGCTGCTTCTCGATCTTCCCTCTACTTGCGGCGAATTTGGGTCCTGAGTTGTCGAAGTGTTCGAGGAACAATGTAGTCTGGTGTGGCCTTGTTACAGCCGGTCTTGGCAAGGCCATCTGCTGCCTCATTCCTCGAGATACCGACATGACTAGGTATCCACAGGAACGTTACAGGACGGCCTGCATCCTGAAGTGTTGATGTTAGCCCTCGTATTCGGAGCATAAGATCCTTATTCTTCCCTGATCCAGATGCGATCCCATCGAGAGCAGACCTGGAATCGCAACAGACAAGCGGAGGGAAGAGACCACCGGTTGTTTCCTCAGAAGAAGAGCAGCGAGGAGGGCTATCAGCTCATCCTGAGAGGAACTCATGGATAGAAATGCGCTAAGAGGAGCAGCTGGCGGGATTTTTCATCGTTACCTTGTGGAGGCGAGGGTCAAGATTTGCAGAGGTGTTTTGGAAAGAGAAAATGATATGGGTGAGAAGAGGGTGGGTAAAGTAAGCGAGTTAGGGAAAAGAGATTTTTCGAAGAAATATCATGGGGAGATTGAGTGTAGAATTCCTTGAGAATCGATAAGGTGCATGTCTTTGATTTCACGTTCGTCAGTAGACTGGTGGAGGGAGAACCACCACTGAATAAAATTCCTGTAGATATGAAATGCCTGCTTACAGAAAAAGACATTATGGCACCTATACAACAACCCCAGCTTTTCTGGGAACCAAATAGTGTAATCCTGATTAAGTGGAGCATCCAGTATAGAAAGGATATGGTTCTACCCAGCATGTTTATGTTTTAACAATACTAAACTATGATGATATTGTACAGAAGTTAACGAATGACTCTAAGAAAGAATTGTGGGTAAAAATTGCCTTTCATCACTACTGAATTTAACCAGGCTACTGGTTCTCCACTCCGAGATGATGCAAAGGTCCAGCTTGAGAGGTGACATATGTTCAGTACGAGTAAGGGAAAAAATGTTAGAAGAAAAGTGAGTTGATGTGTGTGTGTGTGTGTGTGTGTGTGTGCGTGTAGTGGAGTGAATAGGCTTATAAGCCGAAGAGAAGTCATTTGCCGAGAGACGACAAAGAGTACGCGTTAGGACAAAACCTTGAGGAACACCACTGTTGATAGAAAAGGATGGGGTGTCACTCCATCAACGATTTATTGCAATAGTACGGCCTGAGACAGGAGGATCAGGGGATAAAGTACATAGGAAAGATCAACAAAGTTGCATTAGGGGTCAGAGAGAAGGAAATGTGTACCTAAGTGCTTGAGAAATTGAGAGTTGAGGAGAGTTTCAAAACCTTTGGAGACAATAGGAATGAGAGCAATAGGATAATAGCTGGAAGGGTTGGAACAGGCTACAACAAGGCATGTCTCCAAGAGGTAGAAGTCATGGATCATTTTCGACACAAACATGTCAGGTAGAGGTATGGATCTTTCTTCTGAATTTTCTGGTATGAAACGATAAAAAAAGAAACCGGCAATAAAAGCCATTGCTGCACCCATCACCACGGATAAACTACCACAGTCGTCCGAGTTCAACAAATGCCGTTGTTTTTTCCCTGCAAGTCATGTATCGCTAATACTGAGTTGAGGTGGTGCTGCGCTATCCGGTCCACTGCGGCAGCGCAAGTGATGGCCCTTGTTGTGGTCCAGCACCATCCGGTCTACCGAACCAGTGCAGGTGGTGGTCCATGAGACACCATGAGTTGCAGGTTATAAACACTTTCTCTTCCACTCTTGACGGGTCCAACGGGGTATCATAAACATGACTTAATACGTCTCACTGGGATGGCGTCTGAGGAAATAAATGGCTCAAGGCCTCCGTCAGTAAATCGTTACCGAAAAAGGATCATTCAGAGACGAGTGAGACGTTGGTTTCATCGGACGATTCAATTTCATTTGTAATGTGAAAGGAAAAGGAACTTTCTTACAAGCGTGTAAGTCCATGTTTTTTTCTTTTACACGAGGCATAAGTTGAGGAGTTGTGTGACTGTGTTCAGAGGCCACAAGTACCTAATCCAACCCATGAAATTGAGAATGGAGTGATAACAGACTGATACATCAATAGAAAAAATCGAAATTTTATTGTTTTCAGCACTAGTCCAGTTACTACTGTCTTGATCTAGAATTCTAGATTATTATGAAACATATGTGGTGGGTGAGGGAAGCACACCATCATCTGCGTAACAATCTCTATTGTAAAGGGATATTCATATTACATAACCACCAGGGACTATTGATGGTACATGTTTGTCAATACTGTTATTACGATGGGTTTTCTCTCCTAGAATATATCTTTAGTAAGGTATTTTCCTTGCAGATATGTAAATGAGAAGCTAAAGATACGGTGTATTTTGATGATGTGTGTGCGTTATTGTACTCAGGCACGTGTGCGTGTGATGAGGGCCCGGCTGCCTGGAAGCTCTGCCGTGTACAATCATCTAACTTAACAACTGAGGCGGGAAGGACATCGCTGCTGACGCTATTACCAGACGGCCTTGCCAAAGACCGAGTAGGACCGAGGTGCTCAGGGTTAAGTACACACTTCCATTCACTTTTAGCAAACCATACAAGGTGTTCAAGGCATGTTTACTTGCATCTGTTGTGACTGGGGATGAAAACAGAAAAAATGATTTGGATGTGACAAGGTGTATGATTCAGCTAAGGTCCTAAGAAGCTCCTGGTGTTCCTCAAGGAGGTTCATTGTCTCCCGCAGTCTTCCCTGGGCGTGGCCGTCGCGTGCGATGTCTCATGTACGATAACCAAGGAACTCTCGTCCTTCGGGAAAACCCCTCACACACATATCCGGGACTACGATGATGTGCATTACAGAAAGAGTCATTACAATATTTAGGGATATTTGGCTGTAATGCTTGCGGTCGAGAGGCAGAGAAACTCAACTTTCTTATCCGCATTCCGGCAAAGTTTTTCAGATAATCCCAGAAACACCTGTTACTCAAGCTTAAAGCTGATCTCATTTCTAATATCATTATATAAACAGAAACTGTTTATGGAGGAGCTTTCACGTTTTAATTAAAAACAACTTCCTACCGGACGTATTCTATACTAGATGAAAGAGAAATCTTGGCAGAACCATGTAAACACAAACCCGTACACCTGCCTGGTGCATAGGCAACACAGTGGGAATATACGGTATACGCTGACTGCCAAGGACTTTCAGCCCTTGACTATCTGTGTATTTGCCGGTATCAATCAGAATCACTCTTTCTCTCTCTCTTTCTCTCTACCTGTGTCTGTCTTTTTTTCTCTTCATTCATATATGTGTATATATATATATATATATATATATATATATATTATCTCTGGGGATAGGAGAGAAATAATACTCCCCACGTATTCCCTGCGTGTCGTAAAAGGCGACTAAAAGGGGAGGGAGCGGGGGGCTGGAAATCCTCCCTTCCAGTTTCTGCTTTTCCAGAAAAGGAACAGAGAAGGGGCCAGTTGAGGATTTCCCTCTAAGGCTCAGTCCTCTGTTCTAAACGCTACCTCGCTAACGTGGGAAAAGGCGAATTTGTATGAAAAAAAATCTATAAGTGAATGTATTGCAAATGGACCAGTCTTGTATGTGAAAGTTTATGTTGTTAGGAATTGTAGCAAGAGTTTTTTAAAATTCTAAATGCACTGCTTGTATCAATGGAAGTGAAAGGAGGGTGGGCAGTTGTTTCTGGATAGATTTCGTGTAGGTTTATGACCTTCCCATTTACATTTTGAGGTAGAAACTTTTGAATAATGTCTCATAAGTATATCTATGTGTTCTTTCGGAAAAGGGATTTCACTGGAATGGGACTGGAGTGCTTCATGAGTTAGGGTGGCACTGGTGTAATAAGCAATCTTTATCATACTCCAGAGTTGGATGCTGTGCATCTTGTGATTCACTGAACTGAGGGAGGAGTGCCATTTTTGGTTTGTCTTTCAGTGCTTAAATTAGTGATGGTGTTATTTAGGGTTTTAAATTTGTTCCCTGGTTTTTGTTGATGGTGCGTGGTTTTGACAGAGCTGGTCTCTTTGCTTTATGAGGTGTAACTTGTGCGCAGAAGTTTGGGTTGCATTTCTTTCTATGCACTTTTGATAGAGCTTTCTGCTGGCTTCGTAGAAATGTTGATGACGTGTGACTCTACACATAATCTTGGAGTGGGAAATCACTTATAATGAAGTTTTGGAACTTTGCTTCCATGTACTGTACGAAGGTTGGCCAGTTTGCTTTCCTGTAATTTGTGTAAGTCTTTCTGATGGTTGTGTGGACTGAATAGGCCAGGTAGAGAGTTATCAGGGCAAGTAGATGGTCAAAAGACAGTTCATGCAGCTTGCTCTAAGCAAGCCATGTATGCTAGGCTGGTGAACACTCGATTTTGTCTAGCAAGGTCAGCTGCTGGAGGTGGTGGGTTAGAAGGCAATTTGGCTGGCTGGACAGGTAGAGGATATTGAGAGGTTGCAGATGGTTCATTAGTACTTAAGCTTGTGGATCTTGTAATTACCTATTTGTACTGCACCGAATGGGAATTTTACACTCATGGGGGCTCAACCCTTGAACAATTTATACCACCATAAAACCTCTTGAATCCAAGCATCCTGTCTGCAATAACTGTCCTCAGCCAATCTGCTGCATTCATCCACCACTCTTATATTATACAAGTATTCAAATCCATATTCACAAGTTCTTATTTAATTTCATGTTATGTCCTCTGGCTGCTTTATCCCTATGTCTCTTAAGGTACTATCCATTGTCCACTTTGTCGATCTCTTTTAATAACTTAAAGGTTGTGATCAGGTCACCCCTCTGACTTCTCTTTTCCAAGGTAGGTAAATTTAAAGCATCTGGCCTTTCCCTGTAGAGTGTGTTCACGTGAGTGCTGAGCCATTGTGATGGTGGGTAATAAAATCTCCAAAGAGATATGTATTAAGTACACTGGTCAGGTTCTGCAGTTGCAGAACATATATGAAGGGGCATGTGGATGGGGGAGGTAGGTAGGTGTTGATTATACTGTAGTTAATCCAGTGCAATTTTACTCATTATTGTTATCATTATTAACATTACTATCATTATTATCATTATACTTGATTGCTGTTTCACACGTTAGCGAGATAGCGACAGGAAACAGATGAAGAAAGATCCATCCACTCACATACACACATATATACATACATGCACATATATGCACAATACATATGTATGAATTGTATTTCTAGGGCACTGTCATTGTCTATGAGCTGTTTTGTAGTATCAGTAGTGTTGGAGAATGATTTGGTTAGGTGGACAACTGTTTTGATTCCTCATCAATGTCCGTGTTGTCCGTCTTCTCTTATGGTTGTATAGTTGTTGAAAGGTGGGAGGGCAGACTTGGATGTGAGTCTGGTTTCTTGGATGAAGGCTAAGTGGATACAGTGTCCTCTAAGTTAATTTGTTTCTAATGCTAATGGCAATAAGTTGCAGGATGTTCAGTCTGTCACTGGGAATCTGACCTGTAGTAGGTTTTGTTTGTGAAGAATAAGACTGAGTGCTTTGCACTGTTGTTTGCTGGGTGTTTGTCCTGGGGCTGTGGGGAGTTTGTGAGGGTGTGATGCAATATGTGTAAACTTTAAAATAAAACCATTACTGCCTTCACATAAACTTGAAAAAAAAGTATATCAAAAACTGGACCAACAAAAATAAAATTCATCCACTTAACCCTTTAAAACAGAATACATCCATAAAAATCAATCCAGCAGTTTTCAACTTGGAGACTCATTCGTTTTCATAATTCAACTAGGACAAATAGGTTTATCTGAAAAGCTCTACATCATAAAGCAAAAATGAATCTGGGCGACACAGTATAAAAACATGAAAGGTCAGGTTTGGAACTACAATATGCAGGGACCATAAAAATTCAAGAAGAACAGGTTTCTGTGAAGGGCATATATCGTGAAGCAGAAGAGAATTGTGGTCAAACCTGGAAAAAAATAAGGGTTAGGCCAGCAATTAACAATGGCATCCATAAATGAAAACATATTATCCTGAAGCTTGATACAACTGAAATAATTTCAAATCATTATGTAAAAGAAGGCAAACCAAAAGAGAACCTAAAGATGAGCTTAAACATATATCTTAATCAAAATATGTGGCATAAACATATATAAAAATCAAAATCATACTCACGTTCATGCTTTCCAACTTCTGATCCAGCTGGACATCCTATTATAAAATGTCATGCTTATGCTATACAAAGCTAGCACTTAAATAATCAAATCAATCTCTAAGTTCCAATTAACTGTAAAAACCACCAAAATGTAATGCCTTTCTTGTTGCTATGCTAAATTAATCTCTAAGTTCCAATTAACTGTAAAAACCACCAAAATGTATTGCCTTTCTTGTTGCTAAGCTAAGACTTAAAGAGAAACATCTTTACCACATTGTGCACACAATGAATGAACCATCCCAAAACAAAAGACCTGATGAGCAAGCAGACAACATAGGAGATTAAGAAACTGAGTCTTACCTAAAGCATTAAATGTTACTCTGAACTTCAAAGAATTTCACTGCTCTAGCATTCTCGAACAGAAGAATTATTGTGCTAATTACTATGTGTTTCATACAAAATCCCATCATATCATTCTCAGAAACTATATGTGTATTTGCTCTTACATAATGCTGAAAGTTCAGTGCTTTAAATGTCTTTCATATCAAGTGTGCAGCACCAAAACTGTAACATGAATAATCCTTCAATCTCTATAAACAAAATGGGAGATATGGCAATGGTGTTGAGCCATTCCAGGTCTAGCCTGAAACTTATTGCATGAGGCAAGATACTTTATCAAATCTTTTAAAGGCTCTTTAGTAACTAACATATAAAGACACTTTCCAAATCAAGTGTTAGCATCAAAACTATAACAAGAAAAACCCTTCAGTCTCTCAACAAATAAAATGGGAGATGTGGCAAAGGTGTTGGATCAAGGATGGTGATTTCTAACTAGGTCTGGCCTGAAACCTATTTCATGAAGCTAGCTACTTTAACAAATCTTTTAAAGGCTCTTGAGCTACTTACATCCAGATAAGCTTTCTCAATTCCCTCGTTCTATGCACAACAGAAGCTTTGTCTACTCACTGTGCAAACTACTACTGACATATAACATTTTACTTACATCTTTCTAACAAATACAGCTAAAACCATGGACTCATCATTAAGTCCAAGGATTTCTGAGAGTCGTCGATAAAACTTGGAGGTCTTATGAACTTGATCTCCAACATAAATTTTCCGAAACTGCTCAAAAAAAGATATTGTGGCTAATTCACGGCGTTCACAACCTCCCTGTGGAAGGCATGTGTCTGTCAAATTCATCAGCTGCAAAACCCTGTTAACAAGAAAAATAACATTAAAATTTAATCTCAATTTCAGTCACTGAAATTCAACTCATTTCTGTAAAATAAAAACAAGATGCAATTACAATGACTAATGTCCTGCCACTCATTACTTCCCTTTATAAAGAATTATCTCTCCTGCCTTAACAAAGTACGGTCTGGCACAAAAGGACAATGGCCTCATTTGCACATGTCCAACTTCTAACTGTCCTGTATAATGAATCAAAACCATGGATATTACTATGACTGCTTCATATAACCTGGTTCAGACCATTTACAGCACACCATCCTTATACACCATATTAATCTAGTTCATTCTACAGTGTCCATAAACAATCTTGTCCACCTCTCATACATTTTCAAAGGTGATGTCAAACTTATATTTCAGAACTTTGTCATCTCTCCTATGGCCTTGATTACCATCTACATAAGTCTGTGCATGGAACTGGCAAAGTTCCTGAAGTATTCTAGGTCCATGTTTTGAGTTCATAGGGTCTTGATCTCCTGAATGCGGTAAGGCACTGATGAGGGGTTGCAGGTAGCAGGTGACTGATCATGTATTGTGAGCCCACAGTGCACCTAAAATCTCATGTGTACCCATATTTTCTTATTTCTCAAGAGCTTGGACTTTCTCCTCCTTGGAAAGGTAAGAGTCAACCATCTTGAAGCACATGTGCAAGAAATACAGTGCCAACCAGTGAAATTCCCAAAACGCAGTGGTAGCCTGGAAGAATCAAGGAAGAACATCCTTTCCTCAAGATAGCATAAGGACCACTGAGAAGGGATGCTGGTGCTCACAACATTAGAAAAGCTAGTCTTAGCAATAAGATGTATGATGATTTCACCCTGAAAGCATCATATGCTTGTTGCCACAATAAACCTTGGCGATGCATCACCTTTGAAAATATATGGAGGTGAACGATGTTTTTTGAAGACACCATACATCCCATGCAAAGCTCTCACCTCCTGAATTTTCAGGTCCTGATACCCAAAAGTCTCCTTCACCTCCTCCCACAATCTCCTTCTAGATCTTCCCCTCCCCTTTCATCCTTCAACTTCTGACATGCAGATCCTATGAGTCAATCTTTCTTTGCCCATCCTCTCTATATGTCTGACCCATTTAAACACACACTGGATGGCTCTCTCAGTCTGACTGTGCTTACCACCACACCTCTTTCTTACAATGTCATTCCTTACATGATCATCCCACCTCACATCAAATATCATCCTCAGGCATTCTACTTCTAACATGTTCACCTTTTCCTTTCCTTTCATTCATAGCCAAAGACTTACATCCTAACAACACAAATGAGACTATTATAACTTTAAACATACCCATCTTTACTCTAACAGACAGGGACCTTTTCTTCCACAAATTCTTTAATGAACCGAGAACCCCAACCTCCTCTTCCATCTTAAAGCTCACTTCAGCCCCCATGGTTTCATCTGTTCTTTCCCTTGCAAACTTACACTCAAACCATCCTGTCTTATCACCCTGCTGCTCCTCATTACCTTACTTTAATTCAAATTTACTTTTAACTTTTTCCTTTCACATCATTGAACCCCAAACCATCACCAGCTTCTAGATTTTTCTCTCCAGAATCTGCCACTAAAACCATTTCATCTGCAAACACTAAATTATTCCCCTCCCATAACCCCCAACCCCTAGCATACCACAAACTCAAACCTTGCTCTAAGACCCATTACACTACCTCTCTTACCAACCCATCCACTATTCGTTATATAACACTAGGAACCCTTCTCCAGGGACTCCTGCAGCTTCAAGGCTGCATTAATATCAGAAGCAAAGAAGGATGCAATCCTCTGACATGAGTTCTCCAACAAGATAGTACACTGATGATACTCTCATAAAAGTTGAATTTTCACTCATGGTACAGCCACAAGCAGGCAAAATCCAATAACACCCCATCCCATTCATAAACAAATAAGACAACTGCAGAGCCATCACACAACCTTGAGGTACGCCCATTTTCACAAGGTACAA
>JAUUDW010644495.1:0-10824 GCA_032361385.1 Panulirus guttatus
GAGGTCATACGTCTCTGACATGTAGAATGATGAAAAGGATCGCTGGGTGTGACGGGAATAATTACCTAGATAATCAACTGCTGTGACGCTGAACTTTTAGAGAAGCTGCTCATTAGCTGTGAGGCCGATCATAATCGCCTTAAATCAAGGTGACGCTGACTGCCTGTGACAACGAGCGTTTGGCTCACGACGAGTGAGTCACCTTCTAATTAACTTATGAGTACGTGGGAATTCCTAACGAAGGAAGTAGCAAATTACTTCCGACAATGTGACGATTCACTATGAAGCCGAAGCAATTACTCACCAAAATGAGGCAGTTACCTATGAAATCGTTGACGACCGCTTGCAAACATGCAGGAACTGTTTATGAGATTGTTGCAGGTTTGTTAACTCTGCCGTTTAACAGCGGCTGGTCGAATGAGTCGGTCGTGCTTAATCTCCGAGTGGCAGCGCATATAAAGGATTACCGAGGCTATGAAAAAAAAAAAGTCTTTATCAGAGCCCCAATGGGCATGTAATAATCATTCCTTTACGGGGATTCAACTCCTCCTAGGTTCCGTCCCATCTAGGGAGGCTGACTCACACTGACCGAGAGGTACACCTGAAACCATGGGTCACCCCACACAGTAATCGTCAAACTGGAGGAGCATTAGATAACTTCTGAGTAAATGTGATTTGCATCTCTCTCTCTCTATCTCTCTCTCTCTCTCTCTCTCTCTCTCTCTCTCAGTATCATAAGTGTCTGGAAAGTCACTCTAGTAATATTCTACACGAAGGAAACTCTTTAAATTAGTATTCCGTTCAGTATTTAAATCCGCAACTACGGTAAGACATCATCCGGAATCTAAACCTCTTTTTTTTCCCGTTATTCAAACAACTCGAACATTTCACTGAGCGAGATTTAGAAAAAAATATATATATTGAATTGCATTTCATTTCATACCTTACATTTAAAAAATCTTTTATGCATATGCATCTCTGACTTCAAATGTTTGCATATTAAAAACAAAAGCATTATGCACCTGATTCGAGGAATGGAAAAAGAAATAGTTGAAAATACCAGTAAAACTTTAATTTCTGAATATTCTTTTCTTGTGCGAACGATGTATTCATTTCAAACTGACGTTATAAATGGAAAAAGGATTATAATATTATTATCACAGTTATATCATGAAAACTCAAAAGTAATTTTGCTTTTGGGTGGAGCGTAAGAGACGAATCTTTGCTGGCGTAGTCAAGCCTCGGCGCCCGCTCTTGCCCTGGACGATTTAACAAGCAGACTTCATACACTCACATCGCGAACTCTCTCTTTTTACAGCAACGATTTGCACTGAAAAACGGTCATTCCTATTCAAAAAAAAAGAAAAATTGAAGCAAAACTCACGTGCGTGATTCTGAATGATAACCTGGCCTTTTTATGTCTTGACATCAGCCACCAATATACAGACTTTAAACATATGGGAGACAATGTCAAATGCCTTTGTATATGATATACGTATGTACGACGTGTTGTGTAGAGAAAACGGGAGTACGGAGCACTCAAGGCCAGACCAGACCAGGCCCGCAGAGCAGAGGCACCACCACCAGCAGCAGCAGGAGAACCCACGAGTCCTACCATCCATCACGCGTCTGACACAAAATGTTGGGCCAGATCACAAGATCGTACGTTCCTGCCTCCTGGGAACAACCAACTGCGATTGCCAATCCTGAACCTGTCAGCGACGTTCTCTCGGATTATATCTGCTCATTATTCATTATTCATTTTCCTTTTCTTTAACTGGTATTTCTTCCTTCCTCTTATTTCGTGTATTTCATTATCATTTAATTATTAAACTCTGATCTCCTTGTTCAATTCACATGATGTTGAAATTACCATAGGATGGGTTACACGCCCACCCCATCCCATTTTCTGCCGTCCCAGCACCTCCTTCGTCGTCTGTCCCTAACTCTAACTAAGTCCCCCTCTTCAAGCTTTTCACTACCTCCATCAAGTGTCAACTTCGCACGCCACGCAGCAACAGCTTCGAGTGCTCTGGCTATAGTTAGGTGCTGGTGCGAGGCTAACCATCGTGTAATCTAAGGGTAGTTCATTCCACTAATGGACCGCTGTAGCTCGATGAGACAAGAAAGGAGAGAGAGAGAGAGAGAGAGAGAGAGAGAGAGAGAGAGAGAGGAATCAAAGGGGTGCAGGAGGAGTAGGAGGAGGAGGAGGACGAGTAGGGGCAAAGATGATCGGGCCCGTAATCTCTTTCGGGAAGGACTGCCCAGATGCGGTGAACGTTTAAGTTATACATCATTCTCCTGGGGGTCAAATAACGGCGACGTAACACGCTTAAGACGGTACAACTCGAGTGCGAAAAACACGTCAAAGCATTGGCTACGTCTGTGGTTCTTTCCTTAATACTTTAGCGTCTGGATAATCCTGTGGTCAACCTGCTTTACATTCATGGCGTCAGAAAATAGATTACTTTGCTGACATAGTTACTTCCCCTTCCCATCCCCTCCATTCTGAAGACCCTTCTTACCTCCACACACACACTGCTTTACCTTAGTACTTCGCTCATTCCTCTACTGCCATCGTTCACTCGTCTTACTCTGTACTTGACGAGACAATAGGAGTGGTGATCTTTGTTTAAAACTCTCGCCGACAAAGTATTTCTCTTCTATTGCCATTGTCCTTTTGCTCTTCCGCTTCCTGATTTTTCTAAGCTGGCGGTTCCTTCATCCTCTGGAGACGGAGGCATCATGCTTCAAAGTACCCAAACCTATTATCTTTTTTCTTTCCTTAGGGGTAACGGTAGCGACTGCGTTTAAAACTCCTTTGGTCAGTAGACCTAACCAGACCAGATCTCCATCACTTCCACATATCTGCTACTGGTCTATAATTCCCATTCACTCAGTTTTCATCTTGGGGAAGACCTCACGCTTTCTCACCATCCCACAGGGTTATTTGGGACTAATTTCTATCTCGTCCCAGGGAGGAGTGATCGCCTCGACATTCTCTGAGGCAGACTTCATCAACAAGTCCAACATAACCTGAGAGCACCAGTTGTTATAAGGAGCCAATTTCGCCCTCTTCCTCCTTCCTATATGAAAAGTTCATACCTGTGAGAGTGTTCACTCTCTCCTGTCCTTATTATCTTGACAGTAATGAGGAAATCACGCTCCCTGATTCTATCATGAATATGTGTGGTGGGTTGAGTTCCAGCCTGAGATTACCTTAACTGATTCTGTCAACTACGCTTCAACCACAAAGGAATCGCTTCCTACAAATCATCAACTTTGTTACTCATGCCTAGCTTTTTCAGGGCAGACTCTTTATAGTCAACAGCACTTATAATAAAAGCTTTGCACATTCAAAATGTTATTAATGATGTACCACAACCAACCCAAGCTATGGCCGATGTCAGTTTCGTCTTATTTTCACAATCGGTAATTATCTCCTGTAACTGTTTCTCCTTGCCTTGAGCACCTCCCTTACACAGACACCCAAGTAGATGTAGTAAGGTGTCCAAAATAACTTTTTCTCCATTACGGGGTAGATTGTGCGTGACCCAATTTCTTGGGTGAACTTATCTGAAGTCTTAAGGACAGATGGTGACAAATCCTATATCTTCACAATTACTTTCAAGTCTTTTAAAGTCAGTAACCTTAGGGACTCCACCTAATGGAGTACTATGCTCTATGCTTACTTTCTTCGTCATCTTCCTTTCACTTACAGACTCTTTCATAAACCCCAGTATTTCCATTAACCCTTATCTCTGCATATGGACAAAAATTACTCCACTCTACGCCTTATCGAAGCCTCCATTGACAGAACGAATATCCAAGGCTCCTTTTTAGATCTATAAAAACCAAGAACTTCGTCAATTTGCCAAAACATCTCTTAATGTGGCTGGCAGCACTTCTGTCCACTATCAAGTCATAAAGACTTAAACAGAAGGTTTCTCGCCTTATAGAGCAGTACCTAGAGTTTCTGCTCTCCCAGGCTCCTTGCAACTACCTGATCTCGGTGAAATTGCGTTAAAAGAATTTTCTTTTAAGGCCGCAAGACTCTGGCTGGTACTGGAATGATGGGGACATCCCTCCTGGAAAGTGGAATCTTGCCTTCTACGTAACCCACACTGAAAACTTGATGAAGGGTTCCTCCCTCACTTGAACTGCTGGCAGGAGGAGAGGACCTTCCTTCTGTAAGGCATTACGTGGCTGTCACAAAGTGACCACCGTTTCACTGAGGTTGCCCGAAGAGTTCGTGTGAGAGAGACGTTAAACTGTAGTTCTTCAGCAGCGGCGCGCGTCAACTGAAACTCTTCATCCCTTATATACTGTATTATCAAATTCAATTAACAATGCTTACATGATTATCTCGATTCATCACTTACTCAAGATATATCTCAGAGGGTCCTTTTATGCTGTTGAAAAAGTGCTCTTACTAGTTCTATCACAATCGAAGATACACTGTAATCTCATTTTCATTTACGGAAAACGTAAAACAAGCGCATAGTAAGCTAATTGGCAACCGTATACTTTTTTCTTTGCGAAGAAGAATAAACTGGACTGCTTCTCAGCCCTGAGACGTATATTCTATGAGTTTTCTCCCATCATTATCTAGCCTGATCTTGCCTGGACCTGATTCTATTATGAGGCACTGAAGGAGGGCCACGCCCAGTCTTTAAATCAGGTCTTCAGCTCTTCCCGTTGGGGTCAGGATGAACGGTGATTTATCTCGTCCTCTGTTACCATCACAGTTGCTTTCTGTGCTCGCATGGTGCTCGTTCCCTCCATAAGTTGGCAATGGGGTCAAGTGACTGATTCTTCCCACGTCTGTTCCTCACTTTATTCGCTTCTGTGAGAGTATGGTTCAACATTCACTTCATTTTGTCAACATTAACAAGTGCATTAAAGTATTCACTTCATATTATCGATTTATCTTAAAAAGTAAGTTTCATCATTCACTTCATTATATCAATATATCTAGGTTATGATACATGATCCCAGATACCATCAAAGTCTCACTCATCTATTCTGTAATCACCAATATGCTTCTTTTCCTTTAAGAATTTTGATTTAATTAACGCTTCCTCGAACGAAAATTTTTGGCATTTTTCAAAACGTCATAGTTCACGGGCCGATCACTCAATATTTTTCTTCATTAAAGGCATTCAATTTTACCCCTGTTGAAAAACACATTATTCTCGGTGGCCCAGGGGTAAGCAGGCTTTCCTTATACTGGTTAGTAGTTTCTCATTGTCATCTGCTGACGAGATTTTCATACTTATTTTTCTAAGCATCATCTAGAGGGGATTATATGAAGCTATGCCTCGTATTTGTATCAATGCCACATGTGAGAATGAGGAACAGGAGGGGCAGAAGCACAGAATACCTTACCAAACACGTCGGGCGCAACTCGTATCTCCAACGAACGATGCGAAAGACCTCAGAGTAAATAATGTCCGACGACCTTGCGCAACTTCAGCGAACATAATAACAAATCGACAGGTGGCCCTTCAAAAAAGAGGGCAGGACGCCTCTTGTGGAGCTACAAGGCAAAGGAGGGAAATAACCTGTGTCATGCCTTGTATGTGTCTATCATCTCCCTTAACGAGCTGGCTCCTTGTTACCAAACGTTTATATGCGGTTTTCGCAAGACTCCTCAAATAGTTGTAGCAGCCTAGCCCTAACACCGTTCCTGTACAGTACTGAAATTCCCATGGACACAAGGAAGAGATGTCTACCCTAATTTCACGAATAAAGGCTGTAGGTTCCACACGTAAACTGTGATGAAAGAAATCCGTGTCTAAAGAAACTGCAGGGACGTAAACATCTGTCATTTTCAAAGTAAAATCTTAAAAAGAATGAAAAAATCCACAGAGGTTTCAGTACTTCTTTGCGTCTTCCTATTGCAAACAGGAATATAATTTTTTCTTAGCTAGCAAGACCTGACCTCTACAAGAACATCCAGTGCGGTATAGCGATCCTTTGATATCCTATGAACCTTCGTTAATACTGAATTCCTCCTCCGATTTCCCCACAGTGCAATGACACGTTGGAGGGACCTAGCGTGCGACGTGTTAGCTTAACGCCCGGAGCTATCATTGTCCCGCCATAATACAGTTAAGAGTCTACTTACGTCTGCCATGTGTACTAAAACTAGGGTCCGCCTGTGCGCAAATCGTCTCAACGACGACATTATACGCTTGAAGCGATCCGACGCGTAAGAACACCTCTTTAGCTTGATCTCCGAAGCTACCGCCGCTGGCTGCCGACCTTGTTAACTCTCTCCGCTCCTCCCCTTCGTAACCTATACCAAGGGCGTCTGCGAGCTGGCTCCAGACGATCCCCCTTGATTCCCCTTGACCGCTGTTATGAGCGCTGCCTCTCTGACCTCGCCGAGTTCTTCGGCATAAATGCCTCAAAAGCTTTTCCCCTCACCAGCGTTTTCACCGCACCCAGCAAAAGCTTCTTAATGCGATCCTTACATTTTTTTTTAATCTTTTTAGTGAATGCGTTTGTGTTACGAAAGCTTCTTTTTCAAATGCGGTGGATCAAAACAGCTCCCTCCTGTGTGGTTGGAAGATAACATTACACATTACATTAAGGCGACTGAGAAGATTTGACTTACCCGAATCTGAACTGGAACAGCAGAGTCTGGAGGCTATTAGGAGAACAGAGTCTACCCTCCCGACATATCTGTACAATTTCACATTCTGTGATGATTCCTTTCCAGGTATATATGTGTGTGGAGGTGGATATGCCTGCGGTGTTCATGACAAGAACGAGAGTAGTTTTTACCACAGCATCTGCATTGCAATATCAGGTAAGTACGACGCCTCACGGAATATGAGAAAATTAATACTGCAGCAGAACAGCTTGTCAATAACGGACAACAATGGGCTGGTTATCTCTGCCTCGCGGAGTGCACTCGCCTCGCCCAACTCTCTGGGGCGACTGAAATTAGGAGAATAGCAAGAGGCGTCAGAATTCATCTTCTCGAAGCGAAGGAAATTCGGTCCATGATTATAATCCTATGGACGCTCTCGCATATTGGATTACCAAGACGTGACAGGGTGAACGTGCTACAGTCAACGGAGCCCCAGCTCAAGGCCAGATACCGTTATTAACCTGAGTGTGTCGAGTAATTCCGTTAAAAATGTCCTGACAAAAGACTCATTGTAACGGTAATGTAATGGCTCCGGATGCTCAGTGCCCTGAAAGCATAAGCACCGAACCCTTTGATCTTTTCTTTGACGCTTGACGCGCCTAAGGTAAACATAAAAACAGAATCCGACGATGGGAGGGAATATTTTAACGGCACGGAGGGTGACTTGACTGCAGTCACACGTGGGGGGGTATCGATGAAGAACCTGTGCCGGATATGGTAGAGTGAACACTTCGGCATTATCTTGATGAATATCATTATAATAATTCCAGGACTTCTGACATTAACCGAGGGCGCTGTACTTTTAAATGTTTGTTCATTCAATCTCGACTTGCAAGTCCATGACGGACTGATGTGTCATTTTCGACTACTGGAGCGTACAGCTCAGTTGATTATATGTGCTCCATAATGCCTACGTACTGATATCACTGTACATTAAGAATTATAAATGCTAACCAACCAGCCTACAGGGAGGGCAGAGTATTATTGCTTAATGAATGCGGAAACGTCGCCGGAACAGATATTTAGGCGCCGGTCTCACTTGTGTTATACGCAAGGGTTCGAGATGGGTTGAGACGCCTCGGACTGACTGACTGTGCACACACGACCAAGCGTTGAGGTGCCTTCGACAATAAAAGAGTGACCGGTACCGCTTTCAAAGGAAGGTCCTCTGTGCGACAGCCACCTCACTGTAGCGGTTCGTCATATGCGTTCGAGGATCTAGACCGTATCCCAGAAGGAACATTTTCCTTTGATACCCTAAGAATAACTTCAAGTTTGTGACGGCAATTGTCATCACTCACTGCCGTCTTCCATGACTCCTTTCATTTTCCACTTGAGTACCACACATGCCACCCAATCTGGACTATATAAATCCACGGGTCTGAAACTCAAGAACCACGTTAAACTGCATAGCAAAGTCGGATATTGATCTAAAATGATTCCTGTGCGCGTGTAGAGACATAATGCACGTAAAGTTTTAAAAAGAGAGAGTCTCCGGCAACAAAACCCACGCACTTGTTTATCCTCCTGACCTCCTAACACTAGAGGAAAAAAAACTATTCACTTTCTTGTCCACTGCGGTAAATGAACGCCCTCCAATAGGCTTATTTATACACAGCCGATGCACTGGAATTCAGTCGTATCTTATTTGCTCCTGGGCTTGTTATAATTACATCAGATTTAAGACGTGAATTAAAAGACTTAAAAATAAACAGGAGAAAGGCTTTGATGTTACACACTCTCTGCACGTTATTTATAGCAAATGACTTCGAAATTACTAAAATCACACGGAAGTTATCATACCTGTAAATCAAATGCTGCGCGGGGCGATGGCGTGTGGCGGGAGGGTTGGCAGCCCTGATGACGAGCAGCACCAAGCCACTGCCGCTGCCGCCGGGGGAGCTCTATCACGCAAACTAACGGCCCTTATTACTCCACACGACCTCTCTCTCTCTCTTCTCGTGCCTTTCCTTTCTGGCTTCTTCTTACGGGAAAACCTTGGGAGGTGTTAGACGAGAGCCCACGTTCCTCAGCCGAGTTGAATGAAGGCAACAGACGACGCTGTTCAGTCGCTGCTTATGAACACGGGCGGACCGACCCGATAAAGCGGGGTTTCATTAAGGTTTCCCCCGACTTGTCTTCCCCGAAATTCTGTTAATTACTATGAGGGAGATCTTGCAAGTAATAAGGTCCTAATTAAACCCAACAAATACATGCTACTGTCTATTATATTATGTATAGAGCGTCTCATATCGCGCGGCGCTCGGCGTACACAGCGACAGGTAGCTGTCAGCCGTGCGACGCTTCCAGTTTTTCAATTATTTTCTCATCGACGTCGGGGAGAGCACGGCCGAGAAATGTTTTCCCTAGGGCGAAATGGAAGGGCGTTCCTCGACCTCAGGGGGATATTGTTTTCCGAGGGGGGGTAGAGAGTGCTTCTCCAATTAGGCAAAGACTACTCTTTAGGCCATCGAGTCTCTTCGGCCAGTTAGGAGACGCGAGACTTGATCGACTTGATATTTACTAAGTCTTGAAGGCATCGGCGCCACGCATGCGTAACGAACCTTCGTCCCTGAACTCATAAGTTCATCCAGCAATACGCTGTCATCCGAAATCAATGAGGCAGTTGCTTCACATACATTAGGGTTGTCGGAATTCAGTCCATCTTACAAATAACACTCGACATGTGTAAGTTACACAAACAACCTGACTCTAAGTTTTCCTGCGGTGAGCGCTGCGCGGTGGACGTGTTTAGTGACAAAATGTCGTCATACGCGAAGAAAGTTCAAGTGATGGTGGTTCTAGGAGCGCAGATAGAACTTTCCTATACTGTACAAGTAGGTGACTGCAAAAGCAAAAAATAATAATACGTACATGCCCTCAAAGTTTGATCTAACCTACGCATTCAGCTGTCTAGAATTTCAAGAAAAAAATTATTCATTGCAATCCACTAGCGAAAAGCAATCACTCAGTACTTTAGTTGGAATGTGTGCAGGAAGTGCGAGGTGATTTGGATTAGAGGAACTCATCCTGGAGAAAGTAATATGAGGAGGAGAAGTAAGAAATACACAGCTATTTGAAGGAGATAAATTGAAAGACTGAATTCCAAATACGGGATTCTTATACATATATATACAGTGTATGGATATAAATTTGCTTCAGTCATCAATAAAAGTCCTTATCTAAACCAGCCTTAAAATAAACCAGGTAAAAGCAAAGGAAATTACTGAAAAGGCAAACAGAGAAGCATGAAACAAGAATTTCCTTGAGAGTGGAAAACTTGCTCAGTGAAAAAAAAAAGGGAGCGGGTCGCAGTTGTTCGAAAAGACACCGGAGGGCAGAGTTCCAAAGATAAGCGGTGTAAGGAAAGAAGCAGGTCACCACAACAGTTGCCAACGGCCACGCTTGTTATCGTGAGACCCCAACGACTTGCTGGGAGGTACCTGTTCATGCTAATGGCGAAGGGACGCAAGAAGCCAGCTCTCAGGAGCAGAGACCGAAGCAATTATCTATAGATGTGGGGAAAGAGAACTGGAGCGGAAGCATGAGGAATGTGGGTCAAGCTTTGTACTCAAGCTGGAAGGGCTGATAAGTCGGGTTGCTTTAGACTCGAATACGTCAAGTAAGTACACAAAGTTAGCTAAAATCTTCCCTGATGTGAGAGCATCATTTCATACAAGGACCAATCAGTCCTTTGTACAGCCTTTGAGGATCTGTCCAAGGCTGACTTGGCTTCTCGTGTTTCCAAAATAGATTAGATGTAAAGGTGTCGCCAGATATTTTACCTGTGTTGGCCACTGTCCTAAATCATTAAACGAAACGTTAAAAAAAAGTAGGGGGGGGGGGACAACAAAGTGGGTACCAATTGAAAGGAAATTAGAAGTTCTTTTACTGCAAGACATGAGGTAAGTATATACCCTGGAGTCGACTGAAGTGTAACGCCAAGGAAGGAGCGTCTCATGAAGGAAGTGGTTCCGAGAATGGTTGACGGACCGGATGGTATATATATCACCATTTGTACTTGAGGAGTGTGAGCAGACCCTGAACATGCTCGCTCAAGGAGGTCATGTCCAAGGGACTGGGCTCGATGATGGTAGTTTCATAGGAAAAGAGGAGAGAGCACGCACGTAGCAACGATCTTTTCGAAAAAAAGGAGACGAGAG
>JAUUDW010644506.1:0-10823 GCA_032361385.1 Panulirus guttatus
AAGGCGTGGCGTGGGTGAGGAAACAACTGGTGGCCATGCCAAGGCTGGAGAGCGTGGAACGTGTCGCGTGGCCACGGGCGTCATGCTCTGGTGCATGGTGAGGGGCGTGAGTGTCGGAAAGAGTAGAAGCGAATGAAATCAGTTAACAAATGGGGGGCGATAAAGAGTCGTGGGCGTAGGACGAGATGAGAGGTGAAGGAAAGCGAGCGAGCGAGAGCTGGCGGCGGGAGAGGACGTGGGAGGGGGGCAGGTGAGAGCCAAGGTCACCGCCGGGGAGTGAGAGGAGAACATGACGCGGAGGAAACAAATAAAGCGGAGAGCGGCATCCACTCCCGGCCGGACCTGCAACGCCTCTCTCTCTCTCTCTCTCTCTCTCTCTCTCCTACTGCAAACAACGCGAAGATATAACGAAGCAATATGTTATTAGTGACACGCTGGAGCAGCGAGCAACGCCCCCGGTATAGCATTATCTTCACGCGAATGAAAAGCCGAGACAATAAGAGAAGAAGCCGTACAACAGGAGTTCCTGCTCTGAGGACATAGTACATATCATATGGAGAAGGCGAAACGTATCCCAGTGTGAAGAGATCACTAGGAAAACGGGAGAGATGTCTGGAGTAGATGCCAGGGCATATGTGTCAGCGGTATATGATAGTGGCTCCCACACAGTGCAAGAGCAAGTGGAAGGCATAGGGGTGGAGTACAACGGTACGTGAAACACTGTATACAGTAATGAAGTCAGGATATCACGTGATACAGATCATAACGAAAACCCTTTAAGAAATTTTTGTTCCATTTCTCAACCGTTCAGCAGACGGGAACAGAGGAACCCAGTGCACTCCACGACGCTGGTGCAGCGCCGGGCCCCAGGTACTGGCGCGCGCAATGGCAGTGGTATGCACAGAGCGCTTGGCGGACGAACGATGATGGCTCTTAAGCCGAAATGAAGACTGATAAGACGGGTACTCCGGCAGTCACTTAAAAAAGGAGAGTCTCCTCGGGGAAACATCGGTAATGAGAAACCACACGCGCAACGTATATGAGTAAAGTTATGTACATTATGGAGCCACGAAGCAGCTTAGAACACGAAGCGGGACGTCATCTACCACAGCGGGATGAAAACTCAACACTATAGGAGCGGGGGCATGAGGCAGTGTTCCCGATGAATGGACAAAGACAAATTCACTCCAGTGTTATGAGGGTTGAAAAGTGACGGCGAGGTAAATGTGTGGGGAAATACTTCTCATGTATGAGGTATGGAAGTGGATGCGTACGTCAGACGTGAGTGTTCAAGAAGGTTGGAGTGAGTACACCAAACATGAGTGTTCAGGAGGGTTGTGAAGCAAATGCTCGAGAGGAAAGGCTGTATCGGTCGTGTGTGGACTTAAAAATTCTATGCTTACACTAAAGTGAAAATGGAGGATTTTGAACGTTTTGATTCTAATTTACGCGTAAGACTGCAAACAATTTGAGGTTTTATGAGTTCACGTGAGAAAGACAGACAATAGGAGGCCTGATTGGCCCATGACTGGGTTGTCTGTAAAAAAAAAAAATGACAAGAAAATATCATTCCGCTCAGCAATTTTCTAAGCTATCACAGACTTCCCGCTGCTGCACATTAGCCGTCTACTGTTCCCCGTTACCGCTGTCGTTTATACAGTTTATTTTTGGCGTTTTTCTTAGAGTATACCTGTGTGGAGTGTTAGAGTAAATGAGGGTACGAGACGTTGGAAGTCAGTATGAAAGTCATGTTGTAAAATTCATCGTGGCTTCATAACATTATTATGGAGGCAGCAATATGTTAGGCGAGTGAATTGGGTTGATTGTGGGGTACGGCAGCTACCGGATGCTGATGATCTGCATACTTAATATTAAAAAAGGGGATATGACGAGGGTAAGCAGCTCCGATGACTGAAAATAAAAGATGCTGAAAGTAGGTGTAAGACACGTGTAATTCCTGTGTGGTCAGACTTAATGGGGAAACATAGAAAGTTATGAGGGATTTCTAAGTATATATTTAGTTGATTAAGCATAAAAATGGCAAAACACAAGTTCGTTGTGGATTACCGCAAAAAGAAAGTTTGCTGACGGTCCTCTCGAAGAATTAGCACAAGAAAAGGAAAACATGTTTACTGTAAGGATCATGTATTATAAAAACCTACCTGAGATATACAGGCAGCCCACACCTAACCTTGGTGTTCATCCTACCCTCGGGCAAGTCGATGAATAGATACCTGCCTTAGGGTGGTGTGTGTGTGTGTGTGTGTGTGTGTACACAAATATGAGTGAAGACATGGTACATATATACAAGTTTAAGAAGACAAGGCAACACAAGTGTAAAACTCTTTCTCTATAAAACATAAATAGTAATCATATAACCAAACAGGTTCTGAAAAGAAGCTCAGCTGGTCCTTTATTCTACCATATTTCACCATCAGGCAGCTCAATTTCCATCCCTCTTCTTCACAAAATACATTCATGATATGTCCAGATGCAGGGAAATGGGACTGGTCCAAGACCTAATGTATTCAAATATTATTTTCCTCATATCAATGAAGTATTCAGGGGAGAAATTCTCAACTCTTGAGTTCATGGCCAGGTAATTCAGTATGTGTTTATCCAAAGCAAATTTCATATTCCTGATAAGGGTGGTCATTGCCAAATTATGTGTTCAAAAATAAATGTCTAGACCCATCTGGATGAATTTCTGATCACAGCAATATCAGCAAAAGAATCCTCAGTTCACCAAAATTTAACAATTGCCTTCCAGAACCTGGAAGTTATTAATCACAAATCTCTACACAGCTAAGCTTCCAACAGAGCAAACAAAATGGCTGTCTAAGTTAGGCTTCCAATAAAGCACCCAAAATGGCTGTCTAGGTCTCAACTAACATATTAAGCCATACAGTAAGCCTTATGTATATCTTACAATGGCTTTGGGCATTCAGTAGCATAATCACGGTTGTAGTGTTGTTCCGATGTTAGGTCAAGCTGTTGCCGGTCAGGAACCTAAAGGCCAACTTATCCAACATATCTAGGCTTGTGTAGCAGAAGTAATTGATCATAACTACATTTGCTTAAATGCCAAACTCATGAATAAATCAAAAAGCATCAGAGAATGCAACACACTCAATGTAACCTTTAACAAATGAAAAGGCGGTCACAAAAAGGGCTCACAAAATTTCAGTCCACGCTCTTTCTAGATTTCTTCATGGGAAGAGTTCATAGTGAGTGCGTCTAATAGCTTCAGACAATGAATTACAGAATTTTGGCCTATTGATGTTAACATTTTTCTCCTACTGTGCATAAAGCACCATTTAATTTCATTGGGAACATTTTACAAAGTCTTCCATGCTTGTTATGCCAACAATAAACTATTTTCAAGTTCTAATTGGGAACCAGGCCTTCCAAGAGTAAATTATATATTTCTCCAATGAGCATTGTCTCTGCACTTTCAGGCATTCATAGTGGTTTAGATTTTCAAGAGCAAAAGCAGGATGCACAGTTTCTAACTCTGCAACTCTGTTTCCTTTGATAGGCAATAGTACTATAAAACAGTGGCTTACTTTCATATGTGGCTTACACACATATGAGATCTAGGGAGTTGGGGATTCATAAGGATATCCTCTTTTAGTTTTTGCTATATCCTTACACTTGTTTTTGAAGACATTAATACTGAGACTGTCAACTAACTACCCAGTCAGGCAAAGTATTCCAAAAATCTATTACTTTGACCATCGAAGAGAAAGTTTCTTTTTTCATTTCTATGCCTTGGTTTCACATGTTTAAGAGTGCCTTCTATTTTTTTTTAAGTTGTTACCCAGATGGCAGGAGGAAGAAATGGGAAAGTTATATTCTCAAAACCCTTCAGTAGTTCAAAGACTTTAATCAGCTGCCCATGAGCCTCCTTTCCTTCGATGTTGTTAACTCATGTTCAATTAATCCCTCTATGTATAAGGTCCCCTACTGTAGTTTGATTGGGGATTAATAATGAGACCTCTTCTGTACTCCCTATAACATGTCAATATTTCCTGATGTAAGGATATTGGATTTGAACGGCATATCCTATGCAGGATGAACAACACTTCTATTAAACATCAAAGAATTTTCCTAAGATATATCCAAATGTTTTCCTAAATGAGGCACTTGCATTTGCTGCAACCTAAGAAGCTTAAAGCAATGGCTTCAGGCAAAGAGTAACATACACTCCTATTCATTTACCTCCAGTTTTCTCTACCACTGCTCTCTCCATTCTGTACTCACATTCTGTAATTCTTTCTCCACACAAGTATGACTTTACACTTATTTTCAGTGCAAGTAAGAAGCCATCTGCTACTCTGTTTTCTGTATTTTTTCAGTGAACAGCATTTTCTTTTTCTCTGAGATTTTATTCTTCTGTTTATCTTGGCAATGCCTGTAAAAATGCTTGCTATAAGACAGGGTACTATTCATGGAGTATTCACAAAGACAGGAAAAAAGTACAAGTCCAGTTACATTGCCTTGTAGGCTCTTCTCAGCCTCCAACTAACCCAAAACTAACCCTCGACCTGGGTCCTGTGCTCATTCCTACTGAGACTTTAATTCCATATACACCTGCCCAATAGTTTTACTAGCTTTAGTTTTTGCATACAACCTCCTATGTGGGACCGTATCACAGGCTCTCCATCAATTTGAGAACATAACACCCACACTGTTTATTCCCTCAATGGTTTTTCCAATTCCTCAAAATACATTTGCATTTGTGTAATACATAACCTTTTGGAGCTACATCCAAGCCAAGTAAACTGTTTGATTTAAGGTACATCATCACATGATCTCTGATACATCTTCCTATCATTGTGCAGTACACTAATATCAATCAGCAATGATGCAGCTCTTTCTTTTATATGTGTGTTATGTCTCTGCTTCTGAACATGGCATATGAATTACCTCCAGAAATTCACCAATTTTTCATGAGAAAGGTATAGGGCAGTAGTACATACCTGTGCCAAAAACTGCAGTAATGTTATCTTTTCCGTTTCTTTTATCTGCATCTAAGAAACTGTGCCAGAAACTGTAGTAACCTTATCTTTTCCATCTATTTTATCTCCATGTAAAAAACTGATGTCTTTAAAGGTTTTCCCAACAACAGATTCCAGCACCCACAACCAGATCTCCACTTTCTTAAACAAATACCTTGTGAAACCCATGACTTAATAACTCACAGTTCTCCATGTTCATACATTTCAGTGATCCATCACAATTTACAATCTTCCCAAACTCTTTTGTAAGGTGGTTTTGCTCCCTAACAGCATTCACTGATTCATTCCTTGCTTTATTGTATTCCTAATATCTCCCCCAGGTCCTTTACTGTCCATACTTCTGCTATGCCTCCTATCTTTTGATATCAGGTGTCAAGATCCATGCTAATACACAAAAATGAGTAATTATAAATGTAAAAAAAAACATGAAAACTGAGACTACCACTTGGTTCTCTCACCCTCAGCAAGTCCGCCAGGTAAGTAAGGACATCAAATGACAGAGGATAGGCAAGCATTGACCCTTCATTACTGCAGTAAGCAAGGGCTGACAAGAAGCTTGCTTCAACTTCTACCAATTTGTAGCAATGTCCCTTGTACTCTGAATAGCCATCAGGACACAGTGCTGAGGAGAGAGACATTTTTCATATTATTGCATACTAAAAGGAAAAACTAACGTTATGTGTGTTTCTGTTATATGAATATGTGTGCATGTGGGCGTGTGTGTGTGTGTGTGTGTGTGTGTTATTACCTATTTCTAAATTTACATATGAGTTTCACACTCACTGGACCCCATTTCTTGACCTTTACATACTATGATTCAGCCTTTTAATTTTCTATATACTGTTTGTCTTCAAAATGTTGTCACTTTCCTTATTCCCTTGATCCACAACTTTGATACTATAAAAGTAGTTCTTTATATCTTTTTCAATGTGTTCTGCTTACTTTCTCATAATTATTTCAGTTTGCTCTATATTTGCATCTCACAAAGAACTGTTCACTGTCAATACTGTTAAACTGGTATCTGTGATAAAGTACCCTCTCACCCCTTTTGTTTTCCATGATGGGTTAATTTGTGGTCTAACATACCTTATAAGTCAACTCTCTTATATCAAGTAGCATTTTCACAGCCATCCTCAGGTCCTTCCATATTACTTCTTTGTGCTTCGCAAATTCTACTTTAGGTCTATTATGCATTGCAAAAACTTTTTGAACATCTTATCTATATACGTGAACACAAATTCAATACCTGCCTAAAAATAGATTGTCTCTCATCTTGTAGGTATGTGATTATCTCTTGAAATCACATATTTATACAGTATAGGGAAAAAGTTCTACAATCATAGGGTCCAATCCTTAACTTTCTTTACCATCAAGTAGCTTTTTAGACATCAGCTTACTGCTAGTTATTTACAGTTTCATCTTCTAGTTTATTCAAACCATGTACCATCCTTACATTAAACGGAACTTTTCCACATCCCTTCTAAAAATGTTCTTACCTAACTTCTTGTTATGACCTCTGGTTATTCCGTCATTGCATCGCAAGGAAAGGTTTTCATCGATGATGTTCAACTGATTTAGAATCTTGAACTCACCTCTCCTCCACTGTGGCAAATCTGTAGTCCTAAGCCTCCCATTGTAGTTAAGTTCTCATAATTCAGGTAACATCTCAGCTTCTCTTCTCTGGACCCTTTCAATAAATCGTTGTGTTTCTTTTGGTGTGGTGACCAAACTTGTAGAGTATATCTAATTTTGATCTAATAAAGATTTTGAATAGTTTAACAATCATTTACCTATCCATGTATTAAAAGATATTTCTAATTATTATCACAAGACAGAATGCCTCTTTAATAATTCTCAATATGCAGAGCTCTGGCGACAGGTTAGGCACAGTGTCAACTTCTATGTCTCTTTCACATACCTATTCCTGTGGCTTATCTCCTGCATGATAACAGATGCCCTACGGTTGTCTTTCACTATATCACATCCTCATTATTTTGCACATAATCAAATTACAGTTGATCAACCATTTACCAAACCTGTTTTGAAGTTTCCATAAGTCCCCTTGTGAGATCATGCAATCCTCATTCCTTACTTCACTCATCAACTGTAAATTTGTTCTGAGTCCAATCATTCAACCAAGTTATTAACATATACCAAGATCAAGCCCTACAGCGAGCCACTGGTGACCCTACCCATATCAAGCATGCTCATCTAAACTGTGTCCTTCCCTCCCTTCCACAAAGATAATCTTCTATACAGTGAAGGAGTCTACTTCCTATTTCTGCCTATGAATCCAGCTGCTTGATCAACCTTTAATGTAGTAGCATCATAAGCTTTCTAGCAGTCCATGAATACAAAGTCTACTCATTCATTCCTTTGGTCTAAGATGGAGCTCACTCTATCATAGAACTAATGCATGATTTCTTTTCCCTTGTCAAACTGTCCCCCTAATAGACAGCTTCTTTGCAAGAAGGCATCCACTTGTTTTCCAAAAATGTTTTATAGATTTTTTCTTTATATGTTAGCTGAGGCAGCACAGGCAGCTGAGGCCTTAATCAAGGCTATCCTATTCTATGCACCACACATTAGTGATACTGGTCTGTGATTCAGTGCAATTTTTGATCAAATTCTTTAAAGTTAGGTACAACAGATGTCCTCTTCCATTCCTCTGGCACCATGGCTACAAGTAGCACATAACCTTTTGAGCAGCCTAGTTGTCTACATACATTCTTTTAGTGCATATGGACAGACATCATCAGTACCTTACAAGGGTCAGGGGATTTTAACAGCCTGATCATGCCTCTTCCAAGGTCTCCTTACATCCCATCTTGCTAATAGTGGGGTTAGAGTGTCCTTCACTATGAAAAGATTGTAGCCTGTAAACTTTTCACTTGGTTCTTTATAAATTTCTTTATCCTCAACAGTTCTTCCCTTTAAATCCCTCAGCATGATTTGCAGCTATTTTACCAATAATCTGCTTCTGACGAAGTTATGGAAAAGTTCTGAACTGTTTTATGCCCTATCCACAATATTTTTTCAATTCTTTTCAAAGTTTCTTTGTTCATCCCTCTTAATCTTGCAGTATTTGTTTCTTTTTCTCTCATACCTTTCTATTCCTGACTTACTACACTGACATCTTTATCTCCTCCTCAGTATATCCCTAAGCTCTTTTGCTTCCTGATGTATCTTAATGAACTTCATTCTCACCTCTTCAACCTTTCTCTTTAATCTGCATCCAAAGACACTCATGTTATAATTCCTTCATTGTACATTTCACAGATCCTTCTGCAGCAATGGTCTTCATTATCTACAGGGTGTGCAATTTTTTATGTAACTCATCTCACAATTGTTAACTTAACTCTATTCCCTAGTGATATGCATTTCAAACTCACATTTCTTTCAATGATAATCCAAATGTTACAAATAATACCAAATGTTACAAATATCAAAATCTGATGTACTATGTGATCTATGTGGTGTTCACATTTCCTCCATCTCTGGCTTTTGCAGCAACTCTGAAATTGCAAAAAGTGTAACACTATTTCTATGATAAATGTGCCTTGTGAAATGCATTTCTTATAACTGTGAATGTTACTACATAGAAGCTATGCCACTTATATAAGTGGACTTTCTCAATGATCCATACTTACGTGGCAACATACAGATGTAATGTAAATCACTACGGTCACATGCCACTGCCTGCTTCTGGCCTGAACTGGTCACAGCCAAACACTCCAGCCCTTCCCCAACCTGTATACACAACAGGAAGGCTTACTACTGAAGTTTTAGTCTGAATGAAGATTTTCTTTATCATATATTTTTTTTCATTTTGTTTTATCAAAACAGAGTAAATTACAAATTTCACAGCATTTTAATAATCATCCTTACTTCATAATTGTCTCTTGCTCTAACATTTACTCACTCTGTTTCAACACTTTATATTTGATCTAAACCTACACCTATAGCATTAACCCTAATCCGAAATTTAAGTTGTGTGTTATTCAATTCTATCTACAGTATCCATATGTAAATAAAGCTCAGCAATGCCTGAAGTTATCAATACTAAGATCTATCTTTCTGTATGCATTCTCCATTCATTGTTTCTTATTTTCATAACTTCATCACAAACAATACAGCAGTAGTATCATGATTGTAAAGCCTCACCTCACAAGGATCCAAACAGGAGGGCTCTGGTGCAGAACCATTCTTCCTCCACCTGGGAATAACACAAATGGTTAATAGATCTTGATGGCCTACAGTCTTTACTATTTCAAAAAGTGTTCCTCAAAATCATTCTGGAAGACCAAACTGGAGGTGGAAGGATGGAGTGAAAGGGATTTTAAGCGGTTGGGGCCTGAACATGCAGGAGGGTGAAAGGTGTGCAAAGAATAGAGTGAATTGGAACGATGTGGTATACTGGGGTCAACGTGCTGTCAATGGACTGAACCAGGGCATGTGAAATGTCTGGGGTAAGCCACGGAAAGGTCTGCGGGGCCTGGATGTGGATAGGGAGCTGTGGTTTCGGTGCATTACACATGACAGCTAGAGACTAAGTGTGAGCGAATGTGGCCTTTTTCGTTTGTTTTCTGGCACTACCTCACTGATGCTGGGGGTGGCGAAGCTATTTCTTGTGGGGTGGGGTGGCATCAGGAATGGATGGAGGTGAGCAAGTTTGAATATGTACATGTGTACATGTGCATATGCATATGTATGTGTATGTATGTATCTTTGTATAAGTTGGTATGTATATGTATGTATTGTGCATATATGTGCAAGTATGTATATATGTATATATGGTGAATATGAGTGTCTGTTTCCTGGTGCTACCTCGCCGATGAAGGAAACAGTGATCAAGTATAATAAATAAAACAAAATATTATCTATTTGTGTACAGGGGAGGAGATGCAACATTCATGGGGCCCTACCCTTTATCCTTGCATTCATTTTTTCAATGGCACTTGCATTTACTTCCTCTCCTTAGCTTGTTCTATGAGGCCAAAGTTCTGCTGCTGAAGACTACTTCCTCATACCGCTCAGTACAGCTCTCTTGCCTAACTTGTAGTTAGGCCTTCCATACCTTGACTCCCTCCTAACTTTTAAGATTTCTTCTATGTGAACATCATCATGGTCTCTCAAGATTTTGTATATGGTTAACATATCTCCCTCTTTTGCCTTTTTTTCCAAAAAGAGGAAATCAAGGGCTTCCCTCCTCTATTCATGAATTATTTCACTCAAGGCTATAGTCATTCCTTTAGATCCTTTCCAGAAGTTCTATGTGGCCTTTCAAGTGAAAAGACTGCACAGTTGCAGCAAATTCCAGCTTACGACAAATGCAAATTTTCCTAAACATCTTACTGTTCATATACTTCAAGACAATACATGGACAATGAAATGCTCCTGTTACTCACAGTTTTCCCCAGTTTAACACTGCAAATCATTTTCTTATATCAATGATGGCACAGCTCTGTGATTTATATCTTTCTATAAATCAAAACTTTTATAGTACTTCTCATAGACTAATACACGGCACAAGTTCCACCAACTCCTGAATGACTTAACATTTCACAGGATATCATCCTTCATCCCAGCAATTCCTTGGAGATATAACTGCAGTTTAATACATTACTAGAATGATCACCTAAAATTTTCTGCAATGTTCAAAGTTAGTGGGGGATATTTCACTGGAGGTGTTTGTAAAATGTACATTTCTCCTACATATTATAGTAAATATATTTACTTGAAGGCAGTTATCTAGATCAGCTCTCTTCTAATTCATCCACATATCTTACATTGAGCCCTGCT
>JAUUDW010644517.1:0-10823 GCA_032361385.1 Panulirus guttatus
CCTCACCAGACATCACTTTCTGCCCATCAACCCAGCAGTCACGAACCACCTGGGGAACACTGCATGGACTCTCCTCTGACCATCTGCCCTCCCTGATAATCCTCCATCTGGCCCACCTAGCCCATACAGCCACAAAAAGAAGAAAAATACGCAAACTACTGTAAAGCAGATTGACCAGCCCTCACACAGTACACAGAATCCACACTCCATCGCTTCACTATCAGTCTCATCCCATCCAAATATCATGTCACTACGTCAGCATCACAACTCAAGCAGAAAAAGCACCTACCATTAAAGCACAGGAAGAATTATAGGAAGAGATATAACTCACATTTTCCCGACAAGTTACACACGTCCTAAAACAAAGAAACCAGCTCAGACACAACCTCTCAACACGGACAATACTCACAACACAAATACAAACTCTAAACAACACCATCGCTGTAATCACCTTGGGATGAACTGCAAACTGGCACTCCTTTCTCAACGCAATGAACCATAAAACACACAGCAACCAACTCTGGCTGAAGTTTAAGAAGATCCACACTTACTGCACCAGTCCAGCCCCGATTCATGAAACCCTTCGATTCCAGTGACATCTCTTCTCCCAAAGAACACACAAACACTCTCAAGAGGCATTACTCATAAATCAGCCATAAGCAACCACACACGTTTTAAGGAAATTCATGAAAATCCTGCACAAAATCCATCGTGAAACAACAGCCACCCCCCCCCCTCCACACACACCCTTCACCCTGCAACTACTGCAATCAAAATCTTAAAGAAATTAAAACTTCCACGTAACACACCTTGGCTTAGTTGCAATACAAGCAAATATGGTTACCAGTGAATAATGCAGGTTTTTGATGGAAATACAATGTTAAGAAAATGGACCTCGAGTTCGAAGCTCCCTAACCCTATGGAAAAAGATATGATAGCACACACACACGCACACACACACGTTCTTTGTATGCTAGCCAAGACTGCATGGGCAACTAAATGCTCTAACCAAGGCCATCTCATTAACGCTATATATGTATACACCTTAGTATAAGCCAGGTACCCAGTTTATCGACCAACCCCAAGGGAAGGATGAACATCTGGGTTAACTGTAGACCGACTGACGCATCCAGGATTCGACCTATGCACTCGACCCTAGGCAGCCCGTGAATGCGTCACGGTCAGCAAATATACGCCTACAGAGGATCCTGTATCAGATTAACTAAACATTTCGTGGTAACAGTCTTTATTAGAGGTCTGTCAAATAAGTTTACAAGCTTTATACGGCTCATAAATCTATGCTGTGAATGTTGAATGGATTCTCCTCATACGGATAAAGAAGCATGAATATCATGAATTAGGATTTAGAGCATGATTTTAGCACATCAACCATATATGAGGCACATACTATAGCACCACTCGGGCAGGCCCACTGAAAGACACTTTACGGCCTAACAACCTAGTTACAGAAGATACAGCATTATTACAGTACACATTCCGTCCAGTACACATGACTTATGTCGAGGCACAGATTTACTCTCCTGTGTAGTAAGCATGATGAGACTAAGCTGCCATCTCAAGCCTTGGAACTGAGAAAATCTATGATGCATTGAGCTATGCAGTAAACCTGACTGATGCAGCAAGGCAGGCGGTGGGCAGACTGCCTTATGCAATGTGTGCATGACTTGTCTTTACCTACGTGGTCGACAGAGTATACAGCATATATGCCTCGCCAAATATATGATCTTTTCTCCATTTCAGCAGAACTCCGTCACATCGAAAGCCACATATCTACCTTCGTGTTTCTTTGCTCATCCATAGTTGTATAATCAAGCTTTTTCATGCACACAACCCTTCCCATGGCAGTGTAAACCGGATCGAAAGCTTTTACAGCTTACACTTGTGATAACTCTCGTTGGAAGTAGTCATGATTATTAATGATATAACCCCAGCCCCAGGACTAGTTCCATAGGGGTTCTACAGATTCAAAGATGCATTCCAATCAGGAACACGGAAGCGATGGACTCCTTTGGAGTGAAAAGTTTCTGTTGATATTGTACCCCTTTTCGTCCATCAACGGTAATGTAACTTCGTCCAAGTTGGCTTTCCACTCTACGTCGTAGGCAGGTGGAGTCCGGTAACACCAGGAACGTATGTAAGAGATAAATAACACCGTCTCGTACTCAGAGGAGTTCTGTTGTTGTTACTCTTAAGGATCACAGAATCACTCGGGAATCAGCCATGATTGTCTGATCAGATTGTTGGACTATGTTCATAATACCTTTATTTTTTTTCTTTCTTTCTCCTTTTCAGTGGCCTTGATGTGGACTTTTGTCCGTAACTGGAGCCTCTAACATTAACAAAGAAAAGAAAAAGAAATATGTTCCTAGGCCTGCTGTCTTAGGCCGAACGAACACATGAAGTAAAGTTAGGAAGACTTTACCTTACTTCACCAAGAGGCACGCCAGCATTCTTCGATTAATATGTAAGAGGAAATCTGGATACGACAACTGTGACGATTCCAACACCTGACAAGAATTAACTCTGAGGATTTCACATCATCATCTGTACCAAGATCACGTCTCTAACCCAGTCTCTGTTTGGTACCTTAACTCCTTCAGTATTTGGCAGGAGGGAGTACATTGCTCTCACTGTCTTAACTTTTCTCCATCATATTTTTCCCTCCCTATCTCTTACTCGGCCTCTTCCATATTTTCATCATAATCCAGTCTTTTTTCATTCACCATTCTTCTTTGTCTCCATCGACCATTCATTTTTCTACTGTACACCAAATTCTGATTTCCTTCCAGTCCAATACACCTCTACCTTTATTTTCTGTCTATCCTCCTTCACTCTCCTTACTAACCCATCATCTTCCCTGCCATCAGAAACTATTCCCCTTTTTCTTCGTCTTCCTCAACAACTTCTGCTTCGCTGCTAGACAGCTGAACAATGTCGGAACCTTCATCCACATCTTCGCTGACGGAAACTTGTGCACCCTTTCCTTCAACTCCATCTTTAGCAACTTCCCCTTTTGTCCCACCTTCTTTGTCAGGTTCAGCATATTCAGAATCCACCTCTTCGTCCACAACTGCTGCTTCCTCCTCTCTCGAGTCCTCTTCGATGTTTACCACTTCACTTGACAATGAGTCCTGGTCACTGTTTGTACTCTCGTTGCTTGGCTCTTTCTCAGAACTTTCCACATATTCTTCGATATCACCTTCATCTCCTTCACTCTCCTCTGCTTCATCGTCATCATCTGTGTCTTCCACATCCTCGGCTTCATCCTCTTTATCCTCGTCCTCCTCTTCCCAGGAACTGCCGTAAGACACGTCGGTGACACTGCCAGGAACCGCTTGGGCATCACTGCCAGACGACGAAGTAAACTTTTGTTGACTATAAAAGCTGTCAACTTTGTCGCTGCCTTCCCAGATATCCCCTCTACTGTGTTGACTTCCAGTGCTACCAACTCGCCTTCGGCTCTTAGATGAGCCTGGTCGACTGTTAAGTTCGTGGATGGAGTTCTGACGGGATGTTGTGCCACCTAATTGACCTTCTAAACTGCTGGAAACATTGAACGATCGTCTCCGGTTGTTTCGCGAGTCTTGCCGGCTGAGTCGACTGTTCATAGCGTCAGACTTGCCTTCCGAGCTGCTGAATGTACTATGACGGCTGCTTCGACTCTTAGAGGAGCTGTATCTACCACGTCGAGTAATGGTGCTCTCCGTATCTTTCCTGGTCATGTGTGTTGGTGACGACCCACCAGTATTTCGTGGCGACGTGTCTGTAGGCGAAGCCTTCTCGCGTTGGTTTAGCTCCTCATCTGATTGCTCCAGAGGCCTTGTAACCACTCCCAGTGCTGCTGCCACTTCGAGATCCGACGGTCCGTTGCACGACTCGGCAGACACAGGACGACGGTGCTCATGGGAGAGTTCCTCATCATATCGCACATGAAGTTGGTCCTGGAGGACGACAGACTCAATGTCGCTGGATGTACTGTGGCTGCTGGACGACCTTGCTGAGGCAACCTTGCTCCCTGCCTCAGACACCAGCGTCTCCTGACTTGTGTCGCTGGCAGGACGGCCCCGGCTGCTGCTGCTGCTGGTGTCACTGGTTACATCCTCGCTGCCCTTATCATCGGTACTGGTCTCGTCTGTGGTGCCCGTTTCACTCCCTGTAAACCAGATGTCAAACGCTGATGATTCTGTGTCATTTCAGCTCAAAAAAAGAATCAGACGTCTTAAGACTTACATATCAAACACCATGTCAGCAAGTGTCAGAGTTTACCTGTGTCTTCTGGTGGCGTATATGGTGGGGCGTCGTCTGGTGGTGTTACATCTCTAATCTTGGTGTGAGGAACACGTCGACGAGACTGGTGCCGCTTCTCCACCACCCTCAGCTGACACCTTAATACAGATTGAGAGAGACTGAAATAATCCAGCATCGTGCATAACAACACGTTAAGAAACATTCTGTGAATTACAGTCGATGTAGTTTCTTTATCTGTAATGTAAGCTCATTAACTGTGAGTGAAAAAAAAGACGTCGAGAGTAAAGTGGAAGAATAGAATGGGGGGGGCGGGAGTATGGATGAGATGTGTGTTGGTGTGGAGTGGGAACAACTGCGGGAGACAAGGGACGGCTGGAGCACATTTAGAATGGACAATATGGTTAGGTGAATGATCTACTCTCTCTCTCTCTCTCTCTCTCTCTCTCTCTCTATCCAGTAGTTCAGTAGCTCTCAGGTTCCCCTCCCTAAACAGGTTGCTGTCATTTCTTTCTTCTTCGCCGACATCTGTCCTGCTGGCATCCAATCCACTTTGTACATACAGTCTCTCCATCTCACTCACGTAAGAAAAGATAACGCGTATACCACACCACTCGTTAGTCTCAACTCTGAATTCTCTTACGGTAAACGCTACTCGGCAGCCGTAACTTTTTCGCAATATCTCATCGTACGTACAATGAAAGCCAAAGTCTGTTCCTCGAATTCGATAAAAACAACTCGTGCAAGGTGAGAATTCTGGCGTGCGCTTCCTCGCATAATACGAACGGTTGGTATCTCTGAGCATTGATTCCACACACACGTCAGTGAATTTCCTGGAATATTGGTAAAATATTTCTGAGAGCTCGTACCTTATAGTACTCTAAGTTCATCTAAATGAACAGATTATCGTTCTTATATAATGTCACAAACGACAGTCAAAGACGTAACTCACAAGACTAGATAATGATATGGGCCTTAAAATTCGCCTGGAATTGTTGGAACCTTCAACCGAACCAACAACACACATGAAGCTTCATTATGATCAGTCTTGCCAACTACCGAGATGTATTCGAGGAAAACTTATCATGTTTCTCCAGATGTACATAATCATCGGAGAAAACAGGAATAGACTTTTGTTTTTCACTGTACGTATTCTCTCTCTCTCTCTCTCTCTCTCTCTCTCTCTCTCTTTCTCATTGTGTCATCTTCAAGAGTATAAACGTAAAGTAAAATCCCGGTAGAGATGTTGTGAGGATACAGGACATTTCACTGACGATGATGGAAGGTGTGTTGCCAGGTCATTGCAAGAGTGTGGTGTCGGAGGGTAAAGGGCTGGACGGGGTCTTACAACTTGTTTCACAACTTGAGTCGACCTAAATGAATAATTGATAAGAGTTCCAGATGATTTTTCTTGATTCAGGATTATAGCTAAAGACCTGCAATTGATCTGGTTTAGTTTAGGAGTATACCTGACATAGGTTGAAGCTGCTATGAATTTTATAAAAAGGCAATTTCTTATTGTACTCTAACTGAATAAGAGAAAAGCTGGATGTAAGGAAAATGTAGAGCTGCGATATCCCCCCCCCCTCACCTGAGACAAGGTTCTCCCCCAACGATCTCGACGACCCTGAGATGGCCTGATCGACCTCCCAGACGACTGCCGGGGGCGTAGCGGTGCTCGCAGCAGGCGCTGAGCCTCCCTGTGGCTACACCATTCTCGTATATTGTCAGCGAGAATGGGAAGTTGGTTCTCCGCATAGAAGTTATCTCAATTTCATCTGAAACGAGAATGTCTGTGTAAGAAAAATACGATTTTTGCACGTAACACAGGTATGAAAACTTAAGTTCATTGCCCCTTCCCTACCAGCGGTGATGGGATATAGTAATACTTACCACTTGGAGCCGACGGCCTTATCACTCCATGACACGGTGGCTTTCGCATCTCGTGTTCCTGCTCTCTTGGCTGGCCTGGAACGAAGCTAGACTGCCTCGCCAGACTTACCTGTTCAAAGGCTTTCCATACACCAAGAAAGCCGAGAATATCTGCCGTTCTTGTTGCTATAGGCAGCAGCAACAGAAAAATCCAAGAACGCACTATTGCTAGTCGCGAATCTGTCGGTAGTGGTAGGTAAAGGAGCCAACAATGATATTGGACGCAGTTCATTTCCTTCATCCATATGAATAGGAAGTTGAAGTGTGGCTGGTATGGAAGACGAGACACTTTGGGATACGAACTACAATAGTGATTTTCCAGATATCATGAAGGGTTCCACTCTCATAACTGAGATCAAAATCATGAAGAAAGGGATCGCTAAGGGTGCAAGCACAGACATTCTGGAGAGAGTATATGATACTCCCGGTCCTCGAACACAGGATCAGTTCTTCCGGAGTTCACAGGGTATCTGTTGGTACCTCTTCGTTCCATGCCCGGAGAACAACCCGTCCCTGGCAAGCCTGTTGAAGGAGGGTATCAAAGTAAGTAGGTAAGAGCTTTGGCCCAGTCATCTATAATGGAGGCAGCAACCCAATGAAGGTACGGAAATGCCATTGTCCTAGGACGTGATCATCCTCCCGACCTTCCCAAGACAGAAGACGGAAGACAAAGAAAAGTGCACAACGGAGTCGAAAATCTTGTCTCATCCTGTATTTCTATTTTGTACCAAAGATACATCTGGTTTTTAACAGGTTTTGAAATCAGTCCAGTCTGTAGGATCCATAACTCCTTTTACTTCCCTCTGAAGATCCGTGATCATTTATCGATGATTCTTTAACTCAAAAAAAACTATTCCAGTAATTCTCAGGTTTCGCGGTAAGAAGGGGTGAGAAGGCGATGTGTGAGGGTCACTGGAGAACTGCAGGGCGGCAACAAAAGCCACTCTAGAGGGGTTAAGGGAGGCCTTACCATAGTTTCACTCCGTCAGATATATACTGTGAGAGTGACTCCAAGGTCCCTGGCTTGAAGGTATCGACGGGGCCGAGAAGCAGTGGAAACTAACAGCAGTCAATACTGCGAGACGATCATTAGATGATCCTCTTTCGGTCAGCGGGGTGGTCACGGAGAGATCCACTATCCTTAAGCAGGAGACCAGTATCAGTCGGATGACGGCCATCAGAGTTTTGAGAGATAAGGCTGATATAACGATGATGCTCATCTTGCATAGCTTGAGAAGCAAGAACTCCAATAAAGTGTGCCTTAACCACCAGGAGTATGGCCTGGGAAGGTAATAACAGTGGTCAAAATTTCAGAAGGTGAAGTATTTGAGTTGGGGGAAGGATGACGGAGGGAAAGGGAGTAGAATTACGTGCAATAAATATTGCAAACTCCACGGTCCCTGGAAGAGGAGTGAGGCCGGACAGCCTAAGAAACGAGAAGGCACACAGTCATAAGCATTCGTCTCCTGGAGGACGACTACATCTATTTTCTTGGAAAGGACGGGTCTCATGTCCAGCGACATTCCATCTGAAGAGGATGTGAGAAAGGTCAGGGTTATAAGAGTGTTCCCTGTTTCCTGGAGGAAGGGGAGGCGGTGCCTTCACTTTAAACTAAAGTCTTTTTTTCCGTACATAGAAAAATATTATCCTTCCATGGTTTTGGAAGCCCAATATACTATTCTAAAAATCATTCTTGTCATTCATTGCAGTATGATTTAGAGTCACATCCATCACGATCATTTTATAACCTGGTTACATTTAGAATGTCATTGACTCAAGGAATAGTGTCACCGCCTCCCTTATGTATGAGAGAGGAGTACATAGTGAGGAGCGTATATAAGAGAATGGGTTATAAGATGGTCCCGGAGATTCGGAGGGAGGACTTGGATATTACAGATGACAGGAGATCCAATGCTCCATAATCAGTTCGTAATCTTATTTGTAGTAAGAACGGAATAGTAAAGCATGTGGCACCTCTCCCTCCAACATCCCCTCCGGCAAAAATAACCGGCAGGACAAAAACCTGAGAAGGAGCACCATGTTGTATGGAGACGGTATACCGTCATGGATGTTTAATAGGAAAGTGAGAGTAAGAGAAGCTCCCTACCCTGACTACGGATTAGGTTACCTGATGTAGAGACTGAAATCTGACACAGATGAAATGGTTGATTTTATGCATTAAGACCACAGACTGAAATGGCTGTTTCTTCTCCTTGTAAGATGCGCATATACGTATATATCAGTGTTTTTCAAACTTTTTTCTTTGCGACTCAGTTTGATTTTATGTATTACCTTCACGACCCTATTGCAAGTCTGTTGTACCTTTCTCCCTCTGGCATGAAAACTTTTTACCAATACATACCTACATATATACATACAACCATACATATATATGCATAAACATACATACATACATATATGGATTCAAAATGACTGCATATGTTGAAAGTGTGCTAATGTAAATCTTATCTATGAAAGAAATATTCTTACAAAATATGTAGGACTACTGTGTAAATTGCAACAAAGCAGAGAAAAAGAGTATGCAGTACCTGTTTAGTGTACCTGTTGTGCCTGCTTGTTACTAGTTATCTTGGCCCAGTTTGGCTTGCAGAAGGATAACGCCACACGCATGTCGGTTGTAGGATTGAGTCGGTTTCCTTCTTTGTTATTTAGCTTTGTCAGGGCTGAGAAACCAGCTTCACACAAGTATGTAGTTGCAAAAGGTATCAAAAGCAAAATACTTTCCTTACTGAAATGTGGATATTCCTTGAAAACACTTAATCCAAAATGATGACAGATATGAAGACTTTTGCATGATTCTTAATGATGTATCACTTGTGAGATGAAGAAGCTCATTTTCTTGATCAGGTGTTAGGTTTAGCCCTACAACAGCCTTTGGTCTTTCAAAAGCGTAAGGATGTTTTAACCGGTGCTTCTCTCTGATATCCTGTAGCTGTATATCGCATCTACTTTTCTTCAGATTTCCTTCTCTGATGCAGTTTTCTTCAATATGCTGCAAAAGTGTTGAGAACATGTAGTAGACAGGGCGATCAAATTAAAGCCTAGCTTGCCACTGCATCATTGATTTCTTAAATGTTTCTACTTTCTCACTGTGTCGGAATACATCGCTTTCTTTCCCTTGCAGTTTCAGATTATGTTCATTTAGCTTTGAGAGAATGTTTGCTAAATATGAAAGTTTAAGGATCAATTCACCATTGCAAAACAAGTCTGCCATGCTGGATTTTTTTCTGCAGAAGGAAAATATGAATCTCCATCCTTAGCTCATAAACTTCTGTATGATAGATATAACAGGAGTGAATGATCAGCTTCCATCTCCAGGCACAATATTTCAAACAACCGACTGTTAAGTGAACTTCCTTTGATTATGTTGATAACTTTCACCGCCTCATTCAGAACACCTCTGTGACAGCCTGGGATACCGTAGGCAGCCAGCGTTTCACGATGGATGAAGCAATGTTTCCAAGTAATGTCATTACCGGCTGCCTCTGATATCTTAGTCACAACCTCACTGTTATTACCAGTCATTTTTGCTGCTCCATCAGCTGTAATTCCTTTGTAGTTGGCCCACTTCAGTTTGCATTTTCCAACTACACAGTCATTCACCACTCTGTATATCTCTGATCCCAGTGTATGTGTAGGTAAGGTTAAGCAACAGAGCAAGTCTTCCAAGACGTCCTCTTTCCATACGTATCTCACATAAACCAAGAGTATTGCACAGTTGGATATATCAGTACTTTCGTCAAGCTGAATAGCAATTTCTCCAGCAGTTTGTAAACGTGACACCAGCTGAAATTCTAGCTTTTCCACAATATCGCTTATCCGCCGGGACGCTGCTGTATCACTGAGAGGGACACATTTGATCTTGTCTGCCGACTTCTCATCAACAACCGCATTCAATATATCCACAGCGGATGGGAGCATAAGTTTCTCACCGTACGTATATGGTAATTCCTCTTTTGCAGTGCGATAGGAAACTAGATATGATGCCAGTTGTGCTTTGTCGTTAAGAGTGGCTACTTTACTGAGAACTTTCGCTAACATCTTCATTTGCTCCTTTCTTCTCTGGAAAACTCGACTGGTTTTCCATCGAGGTCAGCAGGCTTTGTCTCATGATGTCTCTTTAATTTTGATGGCTTCAAACTTTCATTTGCAAGAACTTCACTGCAAATCATACACTGTGGCCTTGGTTTTCCTTTTTCCTGTTCACACCCAATAAATCCACACTTCAAAAATTCATCGCTGTGCTGCCTTGTCCATGACTGAACTTTGTCCTTGGCAGGCGGCTCAGAGGAGGAGGCTGTTGAGGATGAGGCCTCTCCCACGCTCGACACGCTTTTCTGCCTGATTATCTTTATTAGGTGCACACGTACTTGATGACTGAGGACGACTTTACTTCTTATAACAAAACGATCTATTCTGTCAAAGCGCTGGGCATAACGTATGACTAAAGGAGGGACAACGTTCACGCTCCTGCAGAACAAACGTAACTGAGGATAAGTTAGTTTCTGTGGTGAGTGAAGATTATTTCTGAACGCGTTCAAGTCTTGTCTCTTCATCCCATCTACACTCTCTCTCTCTCTCTCTCTCTCTCTCTCTCTCTCTCT
>JAUUDW010644528.1:0-10823 GCA_032361385.1 Panulirus guttatus
TTAAGGAAGCGGGTACACATATATTAATGCGATGATGTCCCAAGATTGAATAGTTTTGTTGTGAAACTTACGTTGCGCTCTTGTGTGATCTTAGTTATACTTGGTTAGAAATGTGGACTTGGTCCAGGTCTAGTCTCACTAGGAACCGTCATACATATTATTGTAATCATCAAATATGCACACTTTAGTGGCAGAAGTCTGGATCAGGTTGGGTCGCAGGCTTAATGGATACCTGGCAATGTTATTGCGTTTGTGTGAACTTTGCTCATCTTTCAGTTGATGTGATGATGCCCTGTAAATTTGGTTGGAGCAAAGATTTTGTAGTGCAACCTTCCAGTGGCAGTGAAACTTGCCTCCAGTTCTCGTCCAAGTGTAAAACTAAACCAAAATACAGTGCCTGCTTGGATTTAACTTTAGCTTTTATGCTATTTTGAGTCTGTCCTACATCCTTGTATGTGGACTTGACCCATGTACTAACGCTGTTGAAAGCCAACCGGTTCTCCATTGTAGTCTTCGAATGAACATGCCCATGCTAGTGTACTTTTGGAACCCGATTCATACTATGTTAGTGTAGTCCCAATCCTGTTAGTGTGGACCTGGTCTGCACTGTATGGCGTGTGAACCTGTTGTAATGTAAAAGTATATGGATTGTGGTCTCGTTAGTCCACGGTCGGCTGCTAGTGAAAACGTCTTGCGCTCCATTGTATGAGCTTGGTTCACGGTTTAGTTTCTTATACCGTGGCGTACTTAGTATGAGCCCGATCTACAGTCCGGTGCTAATGATCTGCGATCATTTCGTAGTCTGAACTTGGTCTAAGGTTTTGTGGTGGTGAGACATGGTTTGCCCTTTGTAGTTCAACATGAAACCAGGATTGCTGTGTAGAACATGATTTGCAATCTATTGCTCGTGTGAAACAGGACTATGGTCAGATGTTTTTGAGAACTACTCTTTCTTCTAGTGCTCGAGTATGTTTTAGTTAGTGTTGATCATGGTTTTCCTGTTAAGGAAACTTGGCCAGCGAACTCGTACCATTATGAATCTGATCCGTGTTCTAATGCTAAAGTGAACTATGCTTGCCTTCTAGTGACAGTGTGAACTAAGTCTTTGGTTTAATGTTGGTGTGAATATGACCAAAGCTTTATTGTGAGATGGAGCCTGATTTGTTTTGCGTTAGCGTGAATGTCCAGCGCTTTAGTGGTGGGGCACTTTTTTTTTCAAATGTGAGGATTCGAGTTGACATGTGTGGCATAGCGATTTTTTTAAATCATTAAAAAGTTAAGTAGGTAATGGACATGACACAAGGAATTTAAAAAGGATAAAAGGGAGCTCATATTTTTTAAATGGAGGTAAAATTACCACCAGTCTAGTTACAGGAAACTAATAATTTTCCATAATGCAATATTTATAGTTTGAATGTATATCAAGTAATGCAAATTTTTATGTCACACTGCCCGCTTAGGGGTATGCATATACCTGCATGTAATGTTAAACATACTATATTTGACTCAAATTGAAGTATACTAGGGAAATATAAAGTGAACGATGTAAAATGGTGTTTTAGTACTACTGAAGTTAATAAAGGATAATATGATTATCTTGGTGGGTTCCTTTTTTGTTATGGGGTTCAGGCTGTTATTTTTCACTGCAAAGATTTCTGTAAAATACAAGGCACAAATTCAGTTTGGTCTCCGTAACAAAAAAATATGTGAAAGATCTTTGGTTGGTTTTGAACAACTTTTCATTTGACGTAAATCTTGCCCATCGTTAGTAGCTTAAGTGTCGTTCAGACGTAGGTAGAGTCATCCAGTGAAAAACGAAGACTCCTATATTTAATGTAATTTTCTTGAATTTTGGTTGCTTTTTTGAATTTCTGCCCGAATTCTACAGAGACGTGTTTGTTAGCGACATGCTTTAGTAACTAAAGTCCAACACAGAGGCTTTAAAACCAGAAACTAAATCAGTGATGCCCCCCTCAGAACACTGGTACTGTTGATATGGATGAATTATCTAAGTGCATTCCCTTAAAAGCCTTTGAAAATGCTTAAACGGGAATTTGTTATCTTACCTTGCGTTGGTTTTGTGGCTCGTGTTGACTCCCAGGAGTTCGGTCGGTCTCGGACCAAGTTGGCCAGTCAGCTGTTAGTGGCCGCAGCTAATGGGGATACGTGACTGTTAAGGCTAGACTAATCGGATACTTTTTTCTTTATTAAAGTGCTTTATCGTATGACTTAAGATACTAACTCTTTTATAATATTGTATGATTAAAACCTGCCAGTAGGGTCTTCTGAGTGTGCAAGTAGCGCTCCGCGTTTGTGGGGGATTCTTAAACTGCTATGTTTCAGTTCAGTAAAGAATTATTTCTGTATTAAATGGATTTTTTTTATTTTTTTTACGATTACAATATGCTGTACTATAAAGTATTCTGTGCTAATAAAACTTCAAATGATTTGAAACTTTCCTGGCAAAGTCCAGTTCTTGATTCAGTGAGCCTTAAACTTTGTTCCTTTTTTTTAAAAAAGTGTTTTTCGTCATTTCAGACAGGGGTATTCACGGCACGCATAGATTTATTTTTGTATCTAAAATGTTGAATTAGAAGGAAAATGGTACGGTGATTGCTTTGTACGCACCAGTTTATTTTTATTTTTTTTTTTTATAAAATTTTGTCCTTCGTTTTAGTTAGAAAAATAAAAAAAATATAGAGAAATGAAAATCACACCCCATTTGCAGAATACTTGTGATTTGTAGTATGGGCACAAAGGCCGTAACTTCATGCAGGGGAAGTTACGATATAACCTGGATAATAATCTTGATTATAGGTACTAGTTCAGCCAGGAAAAATTATCGTCATCCAGGGACTCAGGCTACTCGGCTCGTGTACCCGAGGTATATGAATCATGGGTAAGCCGGTGGACGTGAGGATAAGTTTTAAAGTGTGTCCTATCAGCCGCTGGGATGCGAGCTGCGGTCATCTGTAGCCTGGCTGATCAAGGTATCAGAAAGCAAATAGGGAACAGAAAACCCTATTGGCCTCTGACGGGGTCACCTGCTGGGCAGTGCAGCTTGGTTTCATAATGGTTATGACGGGGTAACTTCAAACGCCAGTTCATCCTGGTGCTAGTCATAAACACTTTCTTGCTTTCACCCTTCAGTCGTCTGGAGCAGTGCGTCGGAAGTTTGCAGCTGCAAGCCAAACATACTGACCTTTATCTCTGGTTTAACCCCCCCCCCCCCCTTGAGCATAACCCTTGGGTATGATGATAACCTTTGCTTTGGCTTTTAAGAGTCAGGTCGATTTTGGTTCTTTATTCATCTTAGGGAAACGAGGGCAAGATTCGACTTAACAGTTTGCGTGATGATGGTGTCTTGAGTTTGTCTGTAGACTTCATTTGAAATATTGCAAGTGCTGAAGGTTTCGTCAGTTATGGTTTGCTGGTCGGTACGACGTTCTCACCTTGGATTTTGTGTTGTAAGTCTTCCTCAGAGACCAGAGCAGCTTCCCTTGTAAATGTTTTGACGGGTTTGTCTAGATTGAGGGGTAGGCAGTTCCTGCGGTGATGAAATGTTAACATACTTCTTAGGTCATACTTTTTTTTTTATTGCTCTGCAAATGATAAAACTGTAGCATCTTTATTTTTTTTGTATCTTTCATCCATAAAGTAATTCCTGCTGCGCTAACAATATCTATTGATAACAGAACATTGGTCAGTCTGTCGGTAGCATCGACTTGTTGGACATGATCTTGTCCAAGGAGATGTATGTTGTTCCTATTGGTCCCGCCACCAGGTTGATGTGGTTCAACACAGCTGGGTTTTGCTCATCTACACGTTACGATGTTTTTCGTTCAAATGGGATCATTCTTCTCTGGCTGCTTAGTCTAAGAGATATTCGTGTGTATCTTCAGCTGCAGTTTGCGAAAATTACCAATGTTTGATATTATTTCTTAACATGTTGCTACCTCTACAAAGAGCATGTGGTTCTTGAAGGAAAAACTGACTAGCAACATACTGAGTTTTTCATAAAGGTCTGAGATGAGGGGATCCTTCCAAGCCTTCTGAATGATGTGATGACATTGGAACTTTGTATTAGATGCGAAAATGATAGCCAAGTAAGGAAAGTTGCAAATATACTCTGATGAAAAGAAAAAGAATTGCCATCCTCAGTATAAAGCACACAGGCCGAGAGATATTAACATCGCTTCAAGCCATGAGAATCACCATGAACTGTTTAGTGGAGATATTTTAAAAGGGCTTGGACAGTTATTTACAAAACTATAGACAATATCTGTGGATCACGGCTACATATAGTCAAATACATCTGAGAGTGTATGTGATGTTAGAATTATACTGAACACCTGAAGATGTTAAGGATTTTTCGCATGATTATAACAATGTTGACGGCCTTAATGCCCCTGGCAGATGATAGGCCTAAAGCCCAAATAACTAACCAAACCAGAGTATAGCTGCTAGACTATCTATGATGTGGTAGTAACGTAGGCCAGGAATACGAACCACAGCCTCTAACAGCCTTGCAGAGCAAAGGCAACGCGGCAACTTTGACTGGTAAAAGACTACAAATTACCCAAAGGTATATATTTACAGCCGAATCCGCTCATCTTATAACATGGCACTGTTTAGCTCATATCGGAAATACTATCAATGGAAAAATTCAGGGATGCAGCTGTCTAAAGTGTTCCTTGCTGATAAACATGATATCCGTGGCCTGGAACTGTTCAACGTTTTACCGGCAGAAATGAGCAGTATGACGCACCAACCATCCGGTAAAAAACTGGTTTTGTATGATAAAGTGTACCTGATGGATATGAGTGTGGTGGGTGCTTATATCTACGGTTTGCACACTCATATAGCCCATTAGATCTGAGTAACAACCGTGCAGTTTTGGAGTGATAGTAGTGTTCTGAATCCAAGAAAGATGTTCACAAAATCAGCTCGCTCGAAATGTTTACGTGGGTCTTGAGTGACGTATACCGTAACTGTAGAGGCTCTTCTCAAAGTTTATTGTTGTTCCCAGATCAGTTAAACTATTTTAGGCCTTCGTACACATGGAAAAAATGGGATCTTACCATTATTCTGTGTGTCAAACCACGAACGAAGCATTTTGAGAAATGCTTATTGGTCTAGCCTCACAATGGTACCAATGCTTTCATGATATTGTAATATGTTGATTGTTAGCGACATATTGTCATTTGACAATGATAGTTACATTAATAAGTATCGATAGGGCTACCATAATGAATAGGAAATTTATCTCATCCACGCTTACCGAGACAACGAATAGTTTCATTATTTCGAAATTCATCGGATCTATCTGGGAATATACTTTTATTTCCGTGTATTCACTGCAGCGTGTCTGATCAGGTAGGCCTACACTCTGTTCATATCAAGTGTGTTACTGAATTTTCCCACCGGGGATCCATGATGATTCTAACATGTGCCGGTAAAGAGTGCTGTCCCTCAGGGTCTTACGTGTCAAGTACTCCCCGATACGGAATAATTTTGGAAGAACGCTTTCTGGACCAAGCTCTCCAGTGTTTGGAGGCTAATGTATGGGAACGACGGAAAATTCTAAAAAGAATGTAGATGAAACTCTGGTGACTCTCCATGGACTTCTTTATTTAATTTTTTGCACATACACACACACAACGAGCCTTTGTGTAGTGGGTAACGCTACTTAAGTCAGCACACCGCGTGGGCGGGCAGTCTGCTCACACCCCTTCCCAGGTGTTCATTCTCCCCTAGGGATTGGTTGATACGTTGATACATGCGTACATGGCTTAAGATATGGCGTGTGTGTACACATACACAACACACGCACACACAAGAGTATAAAACATGTTACGTATATGCAATGTTGAGATGTAAAACTCCGTGGAACAACAAGCAGTAATCACACACACACCAAACAATATAGAACAAGCAGAGGCCATAACATGAAATTAAGCAATAAAGTTCTCAGAAAATATGTAATGAAGAACTTTTATTGTGTAAGAGTAGTGGTTGCATAAACTGACGAAATTGTTTATGTGGACAGTATATAAGTTTAAAAAGTTGTATGACAGAAAGTTCAAGAGAAGGGCGCGACGATTGTACATCCAAATAATTACACACACACACACACACAAAGAAAAATTATCTTTCTGCCAGAACAAAGGAATCTGTCGCGGGTGAATTGGTACGGCATCCAGTAATTGCCCCCGTCCTGCAATCAAAAGTCAGCTTAACAAAGTGTGGATGACTTTAAAAGTTTAAGGAAAATGTGGGGTTGGGTGAAACAGTCTCCAAAGAAATATATGGCCAACCAAACCTAACCTCACCACAGCTGACTTTAAGAATTCCCTGCAGCGATCATCACAGACAATGTATTGGACGATAGATTAAAAGAACACGGCGTTGCCATTTTCCAGACAAAGACCCCCGGAAGTGTGCCACCGCAAGTGATGTGCAAAGCAATCCGTGTTTTTTAATCTATTTTTTTTGCGTATCGTTTTAGTCAGTAAATTACAGTAGCTCCATAGTAAATTAAGACATTTAGATAAATGTACAAATACTAGTGCTTAAGTCAATTTATCGTCTACGTAACGTTAAATGCAGCAAGTCATTAGTAACCTCGGTAGTTGCAATTAACTTTGATGTCAGACACAAAGTGGCGCATGGAAAGTAAATAAATAAATACAATCCCTGATTTACTAACGGAAGATCGTTAATGACTTGGTTCCTAATCGCCACTCAAAAGTCGGTTAAAACAAAGGTGCCATAAGGCAGTGATATTATACATTTTTATACATTTACGAATCGAAATTGCTCTACACGTTGCTTTCTAATAACAAATGGGCCATCCGCTGGAAAAGATAGTTCGTTCAGATATGGTAAATACAAACGTTTATTTAATTAGCCAGGCTATGCTAGGTAGGTATGCTGCGGGTATTATAAATTATATGAAGATCAGATGCAGTTTGGTCTCCGCGCTGTCTGGAGGTAGATATAAGCCTCCGAAATCGACTTTGAAGACAAGATGCATCTGATTTAGGAAATTTAAGTGCGTTTCTTTTCCTTGTTTAGTGAAATAAGATTTATTGGTCACCAACACAATTTTTATTTAAATCTTAAAGTTTAATGAATTTTCAACTTGTCAACGTAGAGTGCGTTAAGATGGATTTTCCTGTGAGGAAAAACTAACCAATCTTCTTCACAGTTTTGAAACCCGAGAGGTGAAAGGTGGGCTTGAAACAAGGAAATCAGGGGCATAAGGCAATAGAAAAATCCACCTTTATTGAAGCGAAAATAGCTGGACCCGTATCTAAATCACAGCCAAATTCCTAAGAGTCCTTAGAACCTCAACAAACCCAGTCAACCTAGAATTTAGAAATTCTAATGTAAAGTTAAAACAACTTACGGTATTGTCACAGTGAAGCCTAAATTTCTCACCAGTTCATGGGCCTCCACTAAGCATTTCATCGTATAAAAAAGAAAATTTCCTATAATTCAGCGAATGCTCCGACCAGCTTGCAGACGCAGTGGCGACTAAGTTCAAACCGTCAGTGTCACTTCAAAATCTTGCTGCGCCTGCGTAATGACGTGTTCCGGTACTTTTTTTTTTTTTAACCATAAACTATTGAGAGAAGTAACCTTTTAAGCTGATGAAACGACACGAAAAATAGTGAAAATTGTAGAAAAGTATTACATTTTTCAATGGTTTTGAAATAGTAATGTATACAGTATAAATAACCAATGCTTAAGGTCACGTGAGCTTGTGCTATCTGATAGCGCTCGTGTCCTTGTCGGTCTTTTTAGCTTTTCGTATTTCAGTCGTTACCTCCGAAATTACGGGGCCGATTTGAACGAAACTTTACATGAGAGTCCCTTGAGTGGTAGTTGACTCCTACCACTACCCATGATGGTCACTGTAACAGAAAATAGAGATTTCGTAAGACTGAATTAGCTCGTTTGAACTGTTGGTAAGTTTATGGGCTGTTTCAGATTTAATTCTTATTTGCTGATTTTGAAAATAAGATATACTGTTAGTTATTCTCTTAGATCCCATGGCCAGAACCAACAAACTCGTTTAGGGTTGTAATTAGGTGGTCTCTCTTCAAAATTATATCCTGGGACTCCAGCCAACATCCGAGTTGACTGAGGTTATCGACAACAGGAATTTCGCCAAATACTGGTAGCCAGAACTACTTCAATTCTTGGCTGGATTGACTCAGATTTCAACTGTAGCAATAGAATTATGAGTTGTTTAGCATGCAACAGCAGAATGTTCGAATTTCAGTTGTATATTAAAACATTAAGTGGTGATTGACATATATTTTTCTGTGCTGGTAATGCAATTTTGGCATAATTTGTCACAAATTCACGTAATATACTCATGTGAATCTCTAGCCTGAATAACATAGTGGGCGATAGATGCTATGTTTCCTATAAGACGGCGGCTGGGAAGGACAGCGTCATGATTTCGTTTTTTGTTTTGTGTGTGGGTGGGTGGGGGGGGGGGATTTTCACGAATTGAATTTGAAAATGGAACCTTTTTAAACTTTTAGTATTCTCTGTGGTAGACTTCGATGAGTAAGGCAGCGTTTCTTCTGGGGTGTAATTAGAGAAGACGACTTATAAGAATAGTGAACGTGATAGCCATGTACTAATATTATTATACAACAGTAGGACCCCTTTTAATGGGGCTTCTCCAGCTTCGAGGTTGCATTCCAATTATGCGTATGGAAATAATGGTGTCCTTTGGAGTGAGATCTTGACAATTCTGTACGCCATTGCGTTCTCTGGCAATGATAAAGCTTTGCCGAAGGTGCCTCTCGCTTGCTGTGCAATCACTATCAAGTGGAGTCAGGTAACGCCTACCTCTATGTAGACCACACCCATGACCAGGTCAGTGTCGTAAGTTTGATGTCAGTTATTGGAAGGATTGGCTTGGGTATGGATGGCAAGTGTCCAAGAACGAGCTAAACAGGTTTCCAGAGAGTTTATTTCAGCAGCGTTCGAAATGAATTGAGGGCTTCATGGGCCTTCAAGTTGCGGCCCCCCAACAGCCTGATTGAGTAGAGGTAGTAGCTTGGTCCCAGACCGAGCTGTGTGGGTAGAAGACATCCGAAATTATCGTTGTTATTAAGGTCCCGGACCAAGCATTGGGGGGGGGGGAGATTAGATCTTCGAAACCATCTTAATATATACGAAAGATGAGGTAAGGTCCCTGACCGAGCTGTGTTGGGGGGAGGTGGGTAAAAGACCTTTGAAATCATCGTAAGGTATCTAAGATAAAAGAAAGCCACAGACAGAGCTGAGGGGTGTAAAGGACCTTTGAAATCATCGTAAAGTATACGAAAGGTAAGGTAAGGTCTCAGACGGGATAGAAGACCTCCGAAACCATTGTAAGGGAAGGTAAAATCGAAGGAACTAGGCTGCACACCATTCTTACGGGCGGGATATTGCTTGGGTAGAAACGAACTCGAAGATCGCTGACAGTTCATGTATCCGTAAATTGACAAGCCTCATATGGTCACACAGTTTCTCTCGATATAAATTCTCGAATTTTTGTTTTCGTAGGGTCTGCTACGTTTTCAGTAAGGACTGCATTGGTGAAGTCGAAGTCCAAGATGTTCTGTAAGCATCGTTTTGTGAGGATTTTAGGAAACCTTGCTAGTAGTTAAATGAGGACTGTAATTAGCAGGCTTGGTTGTACGGTTGGTGGGAAGAACTGATGGTTGGTGTAACAACTTCCCATACCCCGCACTTACCTCTTACACCCTAAATTTACCTCCCACACCTCAAACCTGCCCTACCTTAACACTCATCTTTTATTTGCTCTTTAAAGTCTGTTCTTTTTTTCTACTCTGGGACGCAAACTTTTTCTTTAAGGTGGTCACCTACCTACCTCTCTGTCTATTTCCCGGTTTACCTTACACTGTACCTTGTTCCTCCCTCACCTTTCTTCCCTGTACCGTCTTATCTCTGCAGTTTTACACTTATAAATCCTGTTTTTACAGCCCCTCAACCTTAGAACTGCCCTACCTTGTTTCCCTACAATGCGTAGCCCAATCTTCTTCCCTTACTCTGCACAGCCCAACTTTTGTTTTGCTCTTACGGTTTACGAGGCCTCCTACCTTGACACTCAAGCGACCTTCTCGTGCCGCCACAAACCTCCTCCTGTGTCTCTTTTGCCATGCTCTCGCCCGACACATACGCCACAATCTCTGTTTGTGTCTCCTGACACCCTCCTGCGCTGCGTTTCTGGTTACCTCCCAGGGAACCCTGCCATCCCAGCTTCCTTTCCTCCTATCTTTCAGGCTTCCCATTTCTTTGACTGGTCTCCTGCTCTCTTCCCTCCCACCCACCTCCCCGTCCGCGGCTCAAGAAGATAATCTTGACCAGGAAAGACGAGGCGTCCCGGATAACACTAACTTGCTCCACGACATCGTCTAGAGATCCTGCAGGAGCCGAGTCGTGATGGCTGATAGCTCCTTCATCCAGGGAAATATATTGGAAAAGTTATCGGGGAGAATTATGGTGCCAGTCTTATGATGGCGTACGGTTGAAAGATAAGCTAGGGATTGGAATTTTTAAAGTAACACGCCGTCGCTCGATTGCAGTGGCCCATTGTTTATGATTAGCATATAAAGTAGGCGGAATAACAGAACCCAGGAGTGTATACAAAGATCACACACATACACACGCTGCCCGCATTGTTCCAGTAAAAGAGCTTAAATTTCCCCGGAATGTATACAAGAGCCGGGTTACAGCCTACTTGCCGGAACGTGGTAGCGGGACCCGCCTCGTATATATAATGTACACCGGCC
>JAUUDW010644539.1:0-10823 GCA_032361385.1 Panulirus guttatus
CTTATACAGGCACTTATAAAGTTCCCGAGGGCTTAGAGATGCACTTATAGAAGTTCACAAGGGCTTCTAGATGCACTTATAGGAGGCACAGCACAACTGGATGCGATATGGCTTACATAAAATACACACGCAAGCCGCACTCGTGGTTTGTTTATCTCCAACACTCCGGTCTCTAATGTCCCATAATGCATCGCTCCCGACAAGTGAGACACGCCAAACGCGCACCTAGCCCACATTCAACACATACATTCCCACATGCATAACAGTATATTTGAATAAATAGTTGTCTAAACAATTTCATATGAATGCGAGACATGGGACATGGATAAGGTTGTGTAGAGTAGGGTAGACCTGCTGGAAATAAAATGTAAGAGGACAAAGCGTGGTGAGAGTTGGTTTGATTGCATAAGTAATGAAACAGTAAGCGAGATGCATGGTAATAAAATCAGTGTGGATGAGGGAACAGCAGAAGGCATACTGGAAAGGTTGGACATAAGGAAAGAATGAGTGAGGAAAGATAGACAAAGAGGATATATGTGTCAGAAGTGGAAGGAACAAGGAGACCAGGGAGACCAAACTAGAGATGGAAGGATGGAGTGAAAAAGATCTTGAGCAATCAGGGCCTGAAGATGCAAGAGGGTGAAAGGTATGCACAGGATAAAGTGAATTAGGATGATATGGTATACTGGAGCTGAAGTGCTGTCAATAGCCTGAACCATGGCATGTGAAGCATCCAGGGCAAAGCATGTAAAGGACTGTGGGGTCTGGCTGTGTGCAGGGAACTGTGGTTCTGGTGCACTTTACATGACATCTAGAGAATAGATGTGAGCAGATGAGGCCTTTCTTCTTCTCTTCCTGGTGCTACCTCACTAACATGGGAAATGGAGATCTAAGTATGGAATAAAAAATGGCTACCCCCAATTCTTGTGTAACATCATGTCCCACTTCCTGTGCCACACCATACCAAACCAGTCTGCAAATGGCTGACTGAGCTCTTCAGTTTAATCCCTCTAATTTTTTCTGTAATCTAAATTTTATTAGGCCAATTTGGGTATGTTCTTATTAAGAAATACAACACATATGTAGCATGTAATTGTTCATGTAGGTAGCAATGTCATTACTGGTAAGTACCCGGAAACATAGATGAACCCATAGAATGGTAGCCTAATCCATGGTTTCATCAACTATATGCCTTTATATTCACATTTACTTAATTTCTTTTCTAGCTTAATAATCTATACTCATATAGATTTCATTCTGAAGTTATCTGAGGAATAGTATGTTAAATGGGAGAGTTTGGGTTTTGGGCTAGTAATAGTGACTTCATCTCCCTAGGCCAAACCATCCCCATATAAGATGCATTTTTTTAAGAGGCATTCTTTGGGAAAAGTACATCTTTTATTCCACAAAATATGGCATTATGTATATAGGCATTCCTCTTGCTGGCTTTATTCATTAACTGCCCTGTGTATCATATCATATAGCAATGGGCATCATGCCATGTCAATTCATGTGCACCTCCTATGATAATCTTTAGAGTGATTTAGGTAGGCAATATTTTTTTCAGTTGCAAAAAGATACTGGCACTGACATCTATGTACAACTGGTGGAATCAAAATCAGTAAAGATTTAAAATGAGGACTGGAGCCATTATTAAGTCACAAGAAACCCAGAGCAATGAGTTTGGAGTACATCTTATAAATCACAGAGTAGTGGTAGGGATAAAATATGCTGCATATGAGAACTTTCACTCCTTTTTTTTCTAGTAATGAATGGGATGACATGAAAGAATTGCTTCCCACTCACTTTATTCTGATAATGCTGACTGTATCGATGGTCTTGGGAGGTTGTGCGATGTTCATATCCTACTGGAGACTGCTGGACTTCTGATGGTGCAGATGCATAGCCATAGCCATCACCACGGCTCTAAGCACGCTCTCTCTCTTCAGTGTCACACTGGAAACAAAAATGTCATAATTTGATAACATGAATAATCATCTACTTATCATTTATGTTCGTCTCTTATGTCTACATGTATAAGCAAATAATTCCCTTGAGTTGCCTTTATTTCCAATATATACCTCTTACCTGACTGATTTTCTCCATCACAAAAATAAATTAAGAGGTAAAAGAAGTCATTATTTGAACACTTCCTTAAAAGACTGTATAATGTAACAATTCCAACAAACATCAGCAACTTTTATTCTGATTTTCACTGAAGGCTTGATGATGCAAATGACTCTGATCATTTTCTTCTCATATTTTTGCCGTTTTCCACAATAGTGAGGTAACATTAGGAACAGATGAAGAACAACCTCATTCACTCACATCCACACTCTTACCAGCACATGTAATGCACCAAAACCAGAGCCTCATATCCACAAAAAAAGGCCACACACAGTTTTCTGTGGTTTACCATGACCATTTAATATACCCTGGCTCAGCCCACTGACAGCACCTCACCCCGTGTATACCAAATCTCTCCAATTCAGTCTATCCCATTCATGCCTAACACCCTCCAGTATGTTCAGGCCCTAAAAAAGCAAAGCCTTTTCAATTTCAGCCTCTCATCTCGAACTCAGTTTCCCCTTTTCATAGTTCCCTTCACTTCTCAATTGCATTCACTCTTACTCATCCTCTTCATGCATCCAAACCATTTTAGCACACACTCTTCAGCTCTTTCATATATACTTTTCATACTACCACACTTCTCTCCTACCCTATCACTTTTCATTCTTTTTTCAACCCTCCTTTCACCATGCATTGTCATCATACATGTCTTCATTCTTTTTTCAACCCTCCTTTCACCATGTATTGTCATCATACACTCTATTTCCAACATATCTGCCTCTTCTGTACTTTTATCTAGGGCCCATACCTCACATCTATACAACACTGTTGGAACTACTATACCATCAAATATACCAATCTTTGCCCTCACAGAAAGTGACCTTTCTTTCCACACTTTGTGTGTTAATGTGCCAAGCTCCCTCATCCACTCCATGGCTCACTTCAACACCCATGGTTCCATTCATTGCCATATCCAATCCTAGGTATCTAAAACACCCTACTTCCTCCAGGTTCTCTTAATACAAATTCACACTCTAACTAACCTGTTTCCCTCCACTGGCAAACATAATAATCTTGCTTTTATTCACATTTACTCTCAACTTTTTCCTTTCAGACACTCTCCTAAACTTAGACACTAGCCTCTGCAATTTCTGACACGAAACTGCCACCAGCACCATGTAATCAGCACATAAGAACTGATTCACCTCCCAAGGACTCCTCCACCCTTAAGAAACTGTACACCTACCTACCTGCCTCTCTAAAACCCTTACAATCATCTCCCTTACCACCTCATCTACAAATAAATCAAACAGCCATGGTGACATCACATACCCCTGCCTCAGTCTCACCTTCACTTTATACCACTCACCCTCTTCTCTTCCTATTTCCACACATGCCTTACCCTTTTGACAAAAACTCCTCACTGCTTCTAATAAATAAATTTCTATATTAAAACAACTACAGTGCTTCCCGACATTCTAAATGTACATAAACGCAAGTATTGACAAAGAAAAATAAGCTCTGTAGTTGAGATAAGCTAATGAAGATATGAATCTAACAAGTTCCTCTGCAAAAACTGGTTTACTGAATGAACCTAATCTTCGAACATTTAAGTACTAGAGGAAGATGGCAAACTGGAGTAGAGAGTGAAAAATTTTATCTTTTGAGTGACTTTATATATATAATTAAGTCAGTAACCATGCACAAAAATTCAACAAGAAGAGTTATAGATGAATCTCTCTCGAGGTATTTTTCTTAGGCTTTAATCACACATCAAGGTCTAATACATACAATCAACTCCTATTCCTTTGCCTTTTACAGTTTTTCCTTACTTTTACTTATTTCTCTCTCATATCTGAGCATCTTATCCTCCTCTATTAATGTAAACTTGCAAACAGAAACGTTATTCTTTTAACATTTCCTGCTTTCCATGTACAACTACCAGTGCATAGTATTTATTCAATCATATGATAATCAAATCTTCTGCAAACTTCTTCAGCAAAAATTCTGAAAATCTATTTTGTAATATAATACATGAAAACATATCGAAAGCAAAAGTGCCTACAATAACCATACAACTACACTAAGTATTCACCAGAAATGTGTACAGTACTAGTGCTCTCGTATACATAAATTACACAAAACTAGACAACTAAACTTTATGTACTCAACAATGTAATACATATTTGAAAATTTATATCAAGTCAAAAGAATCATGCTTTTATTTGTTCCTCCTTTAGTCTAAAATTTCACTTCTCTTAATGCCCAGCTACTAAGCACATAAACACTGAACATCAACCATCTCTCTTAACTTACTTCCATTCTCTACCACATCAGTTTCGAACTCACTTCCTTACATTCTTTAATATAGCATCACAGATTCTCCTTCATCAGAAGTGCTACTCCCTTCTTTGCTCTCACCCTTACACTATGTCCAGATTTAAATCCCAAACCTTCCAAAACCATTTTACCCCCTTCTCCTTTAACTTAGCTTAAATCAATTCAAAACACCCATGTTTGTCTAATCATTTGTAGTGCTTATCTCCCTTCTCATTATCTCCCTTCTCATCCTGTTACATCCAAGGTAATTAAGACATCCCAGCCTGAGCCTCTAAGATGTCCTTACTTATCTCATTCTTTCATTCCTGATTTTAGAGAGTAAAAATATACAGGAAACTTTCCAGCCCCACCCTACTACTCAATAATCACCATATATGACACACAAACGATATGAATAAAGTATATATGCCAAATAGATTTGTTTATCGACTGGCATTTTACTTTCCTTTTCACAAGATGAAAGCCTTATGATTCATATTCTAAAAAGGTAAGAGACATTTTCTGAAGCAGGAAGACCTAAAAGATTTTTTGTAAGAAAATTCCCCAATACAGGCAGTTTCTATGACTAATCAAAAAAATCTGCCACCAGATTAATATCAAAACTCAGATTAATTCCATAATGTGCTCTCATGTGCTGTATCTGAAGACCATTATAGCTCAGTCAAAAATCATTCCAAACAATGCTAATACATTTTGTCATCTTTTGAATGTATCTTTATATTCAAAACATTGCTCATCATATCCTCATTCACACAAAATCATAAGCCAGGCTTCTCCAGATGATAAGGATACAATCTAAATGAGCAGCATTACTTTTTCTTCTTTCATACATATCTGACATTTCCTGCATTAGCAAGGAAGAACCAGAAACAGATGAAGAAATGGCCATATTCACTCATTAATTTTACCAACACTGCACTTCTACTGACGTGAACAAAATATTGGTTGGCTTAATATAATTTCTTACAGAAGCTAATCAATATGAGGAATAAATCAAATTCAAGAGGAGAGAAAACTGAATTTCTTGGAACTGAAACAGGTAAAGACAACCATAAATCCAAATAAGCATTTGCCAGTGTCTACACTAGTTGATGTGCTTGTACATTTTTTTGACAAAGCCGAGCCTGAAACAATATGACCACTCTAATTGTGAGCTGCTTAAACACAGAGAGATCAGTTTCTAAATTCTGTAATATGATGATAAGATGACCCTGAAGGAGCCCAAAATTTTAGACAATATAGAAAAGAAGGTATGGCAAAAGCTATGCTGAGACTCTGGACAATCTTCCTCGCAATCCAAATCTGAAATCTGCAAACCACATGCCCCAATGAAAAACTGGAATCTTTAGGAAGAGTACTTTCATAAACAACATTTGAAGATAATCTGGGTATCATAGAGATGTCAGAAACCCTCAATGTTTTTGAAAGAAATTCCAAACTATCCTGCAATGGCATTAACACTGATCTTTTCCCTCATATATGAGAAGTGTTTACTCACCCAACGCTGATCACGTTCCTGTGCAGAGCGACGACTGGTTGAATGTGAAAAACAGAGGAATATTAATGTAAGTATCACAAAACATGTAATGAAATATTCTGGTCATTCTAATTTCCAAATGACATATGATTAAGGGTGCTGTGACAATATCCACATTTGCTGTGACAATATCCACATATCACATAAATATGTCATATATTACAAGATTATTTGACATTTACATGTATGCTTCATTAAGAGAACCTACAAACAAACATTACTCTTCAAAGTCTCATGGCTCTATGATATACTGTATACATAATATCCGAAGCAATAATTCTGATACACTCTAAAACCTTTGAGAGAATCTTCATCTAGCATGCATAGAAAATATCTAAGCAATCACATTACTGGGTTACTGGTCAAGTCAGAAGCCTAAAAAGTAATGGTAATCAATCACCTCTATGAAATTTTGTCCCACACCCAAAGGTGGTGAAACTAGTTTACACCATAAGATGAATACTCAGATTCTCCCTCTGCGATATTTTGTACATACAAATATGTTTCCTTTTCCTTGCCTGGCATATGGATTTACTCACACCAATTCTGCATGCTTTAGAAATGTTTTCCTTTACTGCAAGACCTTTCATCAATATACTACACAGTATAAGGATTATAGCAGGTTTTTGGCAAAATCTTACATATATATTGCATTCATATATTTGCAAATTACGTTAGGCTTGATATTGTTTTCACCAATTGCTGTTGCTTCTAGTATTATGGGTAGTGAGTATTGCTACAATTTGCAGCATTTGAAAAACTGCTATTTTCATGCCTTTATGAGATTTTTAAGGTATTTCTCATGTTATATTCATAAAGTCCAAGGTTAAGTTAAAAAAAGAACAAAAACTACCAAATAAGGACCCACTTTTCCACAGACAATTGGTCAGTTTGAAGCAGCCCCATGAAATCTTCTTGTGCAGTAAAAGGGTTTAAATCTTTTCACTCTTTATGTAGCTGCAGTGTAAATCTTAATAAAATCAATCAATCAATTTAGGTGATATGCAATTTCCCATCAAACAACAAGGCATCCCATGCATAATTTTCTCAAACCTTATCAGTCACGGACTTTATTATTTCTCAATACCTGATTCCCCTTTAAGCACCTACTCCTTCACTCTTCCTTACTCTATTATTCTAAATAATATCTACTTTTTTAATTCATAAATAAATTTTTATTGATCATCCCATATCTACTCATTCCATGTCTTAAACACCATCCTTAATTCACCAGCTACTAGTTTAATGACTTCACACCCATCTTGAATCTTTACACTGTCCATGCACCTGAAACTACACTTATCCTCTCAAGTACCTCATTTCAATCATCACACAATATTCATGCACAAAGTCTTTCTCCAAAACTTCATAACCAAGTTACAATTTGCTCATGAAAAATATGTATGGAATATGCTGATTCAATCTGTCAATCATGCTGAAATTTTTTCATAGTTATGCTATGACTAAACAATTAGGAAAGAAATTATGAAATGAAAATAAAAATAAGACATTTATCCATTTTCATATATAAATCATAATAACTAGATTTAGAACTCCATATGTATCTGAAGATGACTATGCATGCAACAGGATAACAGAAAAAATTTTGAAAAAAATCTAGCTTACTGTTCTACAAGAAATGAATTTTTCGACTGAAAATCATAAACTGTAATACAGGAGTGATCTGAAAGGCTAGAGTCATATACAAGCAATTTAAAAGGCTTCAATCTGAAAGTTCTTTCTCAAGTTAATATATGTATTGCCAATTAAACAGTATTTAATGGATTAAATTCAGAATACTGTTAAAATCATCTGCAAAGTCCCTTACAGGCTGAATGTAACTTATACATCCCTAAATTCTGCAATCCACCCAATACAGTCCCAAATAAACATGTTCAGCACTCAATTCTGTGCAACAGCACTAGACCTCACCCACCCAAATCACTCTATAACTAATCATCAACCGTAAGTAAAAATAAAAGGCATACCCCTGCCTCACACATCAGTAACCTCTATTATGTGACCCCTCTACCCCTAACAAATACAGGGGGTCCTCAGTATATATCAGGGTTACATCCCTATAAAAATCAGTTCATAGCAAAATGACGTGTAAGGGGGAATCTTTCCCCACAAGGAATACGTAATTAGCATTAGATAAATTTTTGACATGTCCAGCACCACCTAATTTACATACATGTACCTATAACCCAGAGCAATTGTATCTGTATAACACAACAATAAAAAATAAAGAAAAACGTAGGTCATCCTGCCAATTAGCCAACATCCTCTCCGCAGCATGGCCTCTCTGCCAGGTGATCATCACCTGAGAATGTTGCATCATATTTTTCACTTTTGCTATAATCTTGTCAGCATTCTTCATGATGATATGCTTGGTGGTCAGAGGTAAACCATGATGGAGGCATGCAACATCAACAGCCTGTTCTCCATTTCTAATTAGCTTTATCACATCAATATTCACATGAAGAATAACACTACTATATTGCCTTTTGTAAACACAATACAACTTTCCAATGGTACCAAATTTTCCACTCATGGTTTTAAGATTACAAGAAATATAATATGACACAGTATATTGGAGCATGGAGCTCTCACAATGTACATCCAACTTGATGCTTTCAGTCTGAGCGGGGGTTTAGGTTAAAACTATTCCCTCTGCTTCTGCTAGAAAATGACATGAATGCAACACTAATCATCGAATAAAGATTTAGTTTCCCAAAAAATTAAAGCATATTTGTAAAACGAGGAATAGTGGAGTACCTTATACCCAGGACCATCTGCATACCACTTACAAATTAAATGCATACTGAAATAACCCAATAAATATTAATCAATCAACTTCCCAACTTAGTCTTCAACTCCAATCCTACCAAACATACATCAATCAAAAACCACACTCCCCAGACAAATGCAAGTTACACTCCCCACCTTACACTGTGGACATCATCCATCACTACAATAATACACAGTCTCAACATATCCCAAGACCCACCACGTCCACAATGCAATTATCAAAAAGAAGATGTGGAGAACTTACTACGCAATTGCCCTGACTCTCTGCACACAGACACAAACACAACACCATAACAGTTTATGACCGGTGGTCTTGACCAATGGATGTGGCCATCTTCCTAAGAGCTGAAAGAGCCTCATAATAACAGAAGGGACTTGACTGCCATTTCCCATGTTAGCAAGGCAGCACCAGGAACAGACAAAGACAGGCCACATCTGCTCACATCCATTCTTAAACTGTCATGTGTAACACATTGGAACCACAGCTCCTTATCCACAACCAAACCCACAGGCCTTTCCATTGTTTATTCCAAATGCATCACATGCCCTTGTTCAGTCCATTGACAGCACATTGACTCCAGTACACCATCATCATTCCAATTCAATCTATTTTGGGCATGCTTTTCACCCTTCTGCATGTTCAAACCCTGATTGCTTAAAATCTTTTTCATTTATAATTGCATCTACAATTTGGTCTTCCCATTCTTGTTCCCTCCACTTTTGACACATACATCCTCTTTGTCAACCTTTCCTCACACATTATCCCCATATGTCCAAACTATATCAGCACATCCTCTTCAGCTTTCTTAACCACAATCTTTCTGTTACCACATACCTCTCTTACTTTTTTTTTTTTTTTGTTACTTACTCGCTCAAGCCACCTCATACCAAATATTGTCCTCAAACATTTCATTTGCTACACATTCACCCTCCTCTCCACAGCCTTATCTATAGTCCAAGTTCTGCCCCTATATAGTAATGATGGGACTACTGTACCTTCACACACATCCACCCAGATAACATTATCTCTTCCCACACATTCTTCAGCACTCCAAGAACCTTCACCCCCTTACCCACTTCTGCTTCCAATGATCCATTTGCTACCATGTCCACTACCAGGGTCCTCAAACACTTCACTTCTTCCCCTTTTTCCCCATAAAAACTCATCCCAACTAACCTCTCCCTCTCAGCCCTGCTACATCTAATAACCTTGCTTTTATTCATATCTTTTTTATGTTAAGTGAGACAACATGAGCAGCTGAGGCCCCAATCATGGCCATCCCAATAACACTATATAAACATATATATACCCTAGCCTGAGCCAGGTAACCGTTTTATCAACCAACCCCTAGGGGTGGATGAACAGCTGTGCACTGACTGCTGCAACCAGGATTTGAACCACTGCACTTGACCTTGGTCAGCCCGTGAATGCATCATGGACAGGAACGTTAACCACTACTCTCAACTTCCTCCTTTCCCATTCAGTCAGCACTTCTAAACTCAACCACTTACTTCTGGAGTTTCTCACTCAAGTTTGCCACCAGTGCTGCATCATCAGCAAACAACAACTGATTCATTTCCTAGGTCCTCTTATTCCCCACAGACTGCATACTTGCCCTTCTCTCCAAGACTCTTGCATTTACCTCCCTCATCAACCCATCCATAAACAAACTGAGCAACCACTGTGACTTCACACACCCCTGCTGCAGACCAAACTTCACTTGAAACCATCCACTCCCCTCTCTTCCTATTCGTAAACACACCTTACAACCTTGAAAAAAAACTTCTCACTACTTCTAGCTTCTTACCTCCCAAACTATATATTCTTAAGACCTTACTTAAGGCAACTCTATCAGTCCTATCATACGCTTGCTCCACAGCCATGAATGCCACATACAAATCAATCTACATTTTGCACACACATTCTTCAAAGCAAACATTTGATCCATATATCCTCTACCACTTCTGAAACCACAATGCTCATACCCTATCTGATGCTCTGTACATTCCGTCATCCCATTAATTAATAACCTTCCATACAACTAACCACATACACTAAAAAAAC
>JAUUDW010644549.1:2371-18278 GCA_032361385.1 Panulirus guttatus
CATGCAGAGAAAACAGATTATAAGACAAGAGATATTTGAGATAAAGATGGTTGAGGAGTGACTCGAGATCAGATGCACTGGAAAGAAAATTTTTTAGAGAATATGTACAAGTGATATAAGAGGTTGTACGTATCTGATACATCCCATGGAACTGGAAATGGATTTAATGATGTTACATGGATAGATAAAACTTCCAGTGCAATATAACTAGAAAAATACTTCTTATATATGGAATACTTAAATTACTTATAATGTATTAAGTAACAGATTTTCTTTGTAAGCATGTTAAATAATACTTCAGAAACATTAAAACAAGATATGTGTTTAAGAAATGTTTTACAAATGTCATACAAAATCATATTTACAGGTGTGAAGGAGGATGTCTAAATGAGGCATATAATCATCCCGAAAAACATGATTTTGTTTTACAAATTATGGTACAGTAATCATACTTACAAAACCAAGAACCTTCATAGCTTTGTAAACCTCACTCATAATGTCCAGGGGCTTACTTTGAGAACGAATACCTGTCAAGCAAACATGAAAATATTGTCAATGGTTGTATAAACTGTATATTTCAATATTCAGATCAAAAACAGCAAATTCAGTCTAACTAATCAACACATTTATTTTTAAGCAACAAAATTATAGTTTCTAATATGTTTTACATCTGATACCTTTAAGGAGTTCATCAAACTTCACTCACCATTTACAGGCTTTTTAACCAAGCCCATCTACTCCATTATCTCGTATATTTTTCCATCAAGCCAAGTCATACATTAGTACCAGGGTATGCAACCATTAATTTTGTGCAAAGAAATGAATACTTTTAAAAAAATATACTACTTAATGTTTACCATTTTTGGTCATCCAGAAATTAACCAAATGATGAAGGTGAGTAGTGCACTCACAGCTTTTTGATAAGTTAAATTTGTTTCCTTATTTTGTTTTTGGATTTGTATTATGCAGGGCATAATTAGCCCAGACCTAGGCAGAGTTGTTATGGTTCCACAAGTTCCTTCAACCTCGGTTCAGATTTTTGCACATACACCTAAGGGTGACAGCATGCAGCAGACATAGCCTCTTCTTTCTGCTCTTTCACCACTGTACCACCATTGTATATCATCTACAATTAATCAGTGGTAGAGAGACCACTGTAGATCAACTGCTGCAAAACAGTATAAACAGAGCATGGCTTTTGACTGTGAAGTAAGACTTCACACATGAAAGTCTGGTGTAAGTCTCTTTTAACACAATTCACACTTCTAGCCAAAAAAGCTGTACAAGGTGAAGAACCTCACAAGCAGAAATGCATGACAAATGGAGACATGGAGATTATGCATGGATCATGTTGTAGTATACTGTGATGTAGCACTTGTATTAATCAAGACTTAAGGTGATAAACATAAAACACAGGTAAAATATTATAAAATATCATCTTATCCTAAAGAGGACATTATAACCCTATACCTAAGATTAATTACATACATATATCAAACCTTGTAACAGAAATTATGAGGCTACATTTCTCTTTAACACAAGTTACAGAGTAAAATATAATAGCCATTGTTATAAAGATTAAATAATGATATGAAAAGATCTATGCATAATGATCAAATGAACTCACCTACTTGCTAAATAATAATATAAAAAACATAATGCTAAATGAAGAAAAGACTCACCTAGATGCCACTTAGCACGCTTTCCTGGCGTTCCCTTTGGAACTCCTCGATCACCACTTAATGCTCGTTCCCTAAGGGCTAGTGAAAAACAACTCTGTAATTAATCTATAAATATAATGTTAGTAATACAAGAAAATATTTTCCAAGTTTTTATGATGAAATTAGTTTATAATCGATAGGCAATAATTACTTTTGACCCTGAGTGAGTGTAATGGTAAAATAAATTTGCATCTCCAGCTTAACACTGATGATGACTTATTTTGGGTATGATCCAAGTAATTTCAGTAACTGTAAATCAACTGTATTTTTGTAAAAGAATCTAGACACTGAATATAAAATTTCAAAGATGAAAATAACAAGGCTTAGTTTTTGTACAGACAAACACAACAAATATAGGCGACACTTCCCACCTTTAGAAAAATATTGATATTCAATAAAATTCAACAAAAGAAGCCACAAAGAGAAATGGCAGGCAACATGGAAGGAATGCTCACAAGACATGAAATAAGACAATTTAGATGCAATAATGTTCCAGTTTTTAGAGACTTGAAAGCAAAAGGACAGAAATAATATGATCAGTGATACTGAGTGATGCAATAGAAATATTTTCATCTTTCTCTCATTAACTAAGTGCTGTTTCCAGATAAATAGCAGAGTTCCTCATGTGAGATTCTCTAATACCACTCATATCACATCCTTCTTTAAATTATCTGATAAGAACAGTCTTGCTCATATCCTCTCTCACTCTTCATCCTGTGTCTGGTATCTATCAATATCTTTTCCCACTAAGCTCATTTGAACATGTTTATTTAATTATTTTCAGATACATTACATTATAAACTCCCTAAACACTCATTACATAAACTCCCTAAACACTCATTACACAATAACACATCCTTCACTAATTTCCTCGTTCCTCTTTCTACTCTTCCAGCTTTACACCATAGGTTAAGTTTATCGATTTGCCTATTCTCTATAACATCATCATACTTCCCCAGGATCCCTTTTATTGGGGGGGTGCTTATATCTCTGAGGTTGCACTATGCTAAGAAGCAAGGAAATGATGGAATCCTCTGGAACATATATGTCTTTAAAAAGACTGTAATCCCTTCAGACCACTGATAGTGAAACAACCTTGCCAAATACGACTTCTCACTCATGATGTAACCACTAGCTGGCAAAGTCTGGTAACAAACACATATACAATGAGAATTAATTATTATTTCTTTCATGTTAGATCGACATTTCTGGCATTTGTGAGGTAGTGCCAGAAAAAATGAAGGCAGGCCACATTTGCTCACATTCACTCTGTAGCTTTCATTTGTAATGCACCTCAACCACAGGCCCCAAAAAACTTTCCATGGTTTAACCTGGATACTTCACATGCTCTGGTTCAGTCCACTGACAGCATGTCAACCCCAGTATACCACATCATTCCAATTCACTTAATCCCTTGCACGCCTTTCACCCTCCTGCATGTTCAGGCCCCAATCACTCAAAATCTTTTTCACCTCATCCTTCCATCTCCAATTTGGTCACTCCATTCTCCTTGTTCCCTTCACTTCTCATGCATATATCCTCTCTGTCAACCTTTCCTCACTCATTCTCTCCCTATGTCCAAACCATTTCAGCACACCCTCTTCTGCTCGCTCAACTACACTTTTTATTACCATACATCTCTCTTACCCTTTTATTACTTACTCGATCAAACCACCTCACACCACAAATTGTCCTCAAACATTTCATTTCCAACACATCAACCCTTCTCTGCACAGCCATGCCTTACATTCATAAAGTATTGTTGGGATTACTATCCCTTCAAACATACCCACTTAAGCCCTTCCAGATAACATTCTCTCTTTCTAAACATTCTTCGGTGCTCCCAGAACCTCTGCCCCCCCTCCTCCATCCTATGACTCACTTCCGCTTCTATGCTTCCATTCGCTACAACGTCCACTCCCAGATATCTAAAACCCTTTACTTCCTCCAATAGTTCTCTAATCAAAAACAAATCACAACTAACCTGTCCCTCAATCCCACTAAACATAATAACCTTGCTTTTATTCACATTTACTCTCAACTTCCTCCTTTCCCACACTCTTCCAAACTGTCACTTAAGACCTTCCACATAGCATTTCTATCAATCCTATCATACGCCTTCTCCAGATCCATAAATGCCACATACAAATCCACTTGTTTTTCTAAGTCTTTCTCACACAAATTCTTTGCATGTGCAAGAGAAGTGGTTAGCATGCAATAGATGGAAGGTTTTACTATGAAACTAGTGAGATAAGGAAGCTAAATCCCTAATGAAAGAAATAAGAACTGTATAAATGGTATCTGCAGGGAAGGGATTTCAGAGAGATCAAGACAGGTTAGCTGAAAAAAGGGGGGCAAATCCTTCACACTCAATAACAGAAGACATTGTACAGACAAAGACGTGCAACTGCACTGTGCTGCTTAACATGTTACAAGTCTCTCCATACTCTTATGCCTGGTGTTACTGGGCTTTGCCTGCTTGTGCTTACACTGCAAGTGAAATGTCACCTTCAGCAGGAATGTATCATTATCTGTTGAGGAAGCAGAGTACAGAGTTGTTGAGGAACTTCTCATTCTACTGAAGTCCATCAGTTCCCTAGTACTGAAGGCACTGCAGCCTTGAACCTGGAGGAGCTCCTCTGGTGAAATGGGTCCTAGGCTTATATAATAAAAACATAATATTACCCTAGGACAGAATGGACTCCTATTAAGCAAGAAGTCCTCTGATAAGACTGTACTCTCTTTTATCAACTGATGACGATACAGCCTAATAATAATACCCTAATGACTTTCACTAGACAGATACAGGGTTCAGTGAACTTTTTTTTTCTAATGCAATAAAAAACAAATTGCCAGTCAACCATTTTTCATGATAAGCCACTTATCAATTGGCAAGTATACAACAATTTACTCTAAACATGAAAATAAGCAGGTTTAGTCCTGACATCAGTACTTGCCAACATATAATGTATCCTCAGTACATATACATTAAGATATCTGTAATGAATGATTGGTAAATAATGTTTCCTTGTAATCCACAGTCAAAGATCAGGAAAAGCACAAAATCTTCACTATGAAGCTCAACATTGTGGGCCTAATGTTGATATTAGACCGCCTTAAGAATACAAACCGCAGATTTTATCCACAACATTCAGAGATACATGACTACCATTAGCAACATAGGTACAGAAAGAAAATCAATACCAAAGAGAGCAATGAGAAAATTCATGGAGAAGCAAGCTCAATAACAAAAAGTTTTGCCTTGACCAGACTATACCCAAACCTCATGAAATATACAATAAGAAAATGGTAGCATAAATAGATGAGAAGGGGAACCTATTAATGTGTAACCATGGATAAGGCATCGGATACAGCTTAAGTGGGTAATTAGAGTAGTGTTTCTGAGTAGCTTTGCCACATAACCCTTCAGGACACATTATCCCTACATTTTTTTGCACGTGAAGAAAGACTGCCTAAGAGGATCTTATTGTCTGATGAGCAGGCATCAAGGGAAATGAACAGACGAAGCAGGAAATAAAAGGACTGAGTGAAGGAGGCACTGGAGTATAAGGACCTGAACATTCAGAAAGGAAAGAGGCATGCTGTGGATAGAATGAATAGGACCAACATGGTACATGGGGGATGAAATACTGTTAAAAAATTGAACCAGTACATAAGAAGCAGTCACGATAAACCATGGAAGAATCTGCAGGGCTTGGCTATGGATGGTAAGCTCTGCTTCTAGTACTTTATACATTGTACATATGGGGCCAACGTTCATTCACTTTTGACATTGCCTTGCTACGGCAAGAGGTGCAATTACATAAATATAAAAAATGTGAATTTTTTTTTTTGTCATGTGTTTGCCTATCTTACACATGTAAGTTAAATTGTTTTAATGGAAGCATGAAAATACTACACAGGTGAAGGACAAGTTAGGTATGTGTTCAAATAATGAAATTTTACATTATAATGACTGGAAAAGGATGACATCCCAATCTGAGACTTCAGCGATACCAAGCTGATATGGGTGCAATCCTTCACTAAAGCAAGATTTGTTTTCAGTTTTTGTGGCACAATTATTAGTTTATGAAAAACAAATGACTGCTTAAACGTGCAATCTGTTTGGATGCACTACGAAGAGAAGTGAACAATGTGCTATGTACATGAGTATCGATACCTCATTCATTTGAGCCTATGGGTGGAGGTACAAAATATCGAGTAAATGACGAAATTTAGGGTGAATAGCAGCATATCAAAGTATGGACAAGGTCTAGGATATTCTTATCTGAATCTTTTTTTTCTTTTGGAAACTGAGACTCTCCCCAGAGAAGACTCAATTATTTTCGCACACAAACTAGTTAAAAATGTGTCCCCATACAGTGGAGTAATCATTTCCTTCTTATGAAGCACAATCATTTTCTTTTTAATTAATATGCCCAAATGGGATCCATGTAACCAATATCTCACTGGTTAGTATTTCAAAGGTAAAAAAAAATTACTCTGGGAACCAATTATTTCTTTAGAATCTACATCTATTCAAACTGGCATTTCTCCCAAGGTTTCTATTAATTCAAAAACTTCACTGTTGTCTTATGGGAATAACCATCTGTCATGACACACTAACCAACGGAAGATTAGTAATTTTTCGCAGAAAAAAAATCACATCAGCCATCTGATGATGTAATTCCTCATACCCATCACTCTACTAGTGATGCTCATTACTGTACCATCTCCCATAGGACTGAAATACAAGTTGGCAGCATACCTAGGAACTACATAGTGCATGACACATAAGCAGTGGGAAGGATAACAAAATGTTGTAAACAGTTCTTTAATAAATACTTCAAGTTGATTTATAAATGCTTGATGGTTATGTGATCACTTCTGGTTCATCTCAAGCACCAAAAGACAGATTAAGGTGTTCTGATCTCATTTTCATGCTATAATCAAGAAATGTATGCCTATAACATATATATAACACAGACAGTTCAAATTATTGTTCCTGAAGACAGTTTCAGTCCATCCCTGGATGTTCATGTGTGGAGGATCTTTCATATTTCCCATTGTCCCCAGCCATTTTCCCATGCATGATGCTAAATTAATTTTTTTTCTTTTTTTTTATGGTGAAGGCTCCAGTCACGGACAAAAGTCCACATCTGTGTAAAACATTTCACTTGGTAGCAAAATGGCAAATTCACCTACAGGATGTGAACTTGATTGAAGAACTGGGATTGGTGACTAGTTCAGGAAAACTAGTTCCCACAAAAGGTACATGACTATATGGATATGATCCACTCCATTTAAAATGGAACAGATGACATCATCCTTTCAGTGCTCATACATAAGAATTATCCTCCTTCCACAATACTAATTTGTTTCATTACAAACTTAATTTCTAAACCTGATATGCTAGTATACAAGACACAAACTTTGAGACATATAAAACCTGATCGCAAGATAAATTAAGGCAGACTGTGACCGAAACAAAGTGAGTATACCCCATGCTACCAAAAACAAGTGTGATGTTAAATGTGCATGGTGCAGTGTTTGAGATTTCTTAATTTTTCTTTATTTTTTCAATTATTATTAATTAACGTATTATCATCTGCCCAGTCCGTTAAATCTGAAATCCGATATATCGGGGTCCGTTAAATCAAGGGTTTACTGTACTTCGCATTTCAAAATTTTGTGAAAATAAAAGGCAGTTCACTTTTCTGATGAATAAATACAGTCATTTGACTGACATCTTAAACCCAAAAACTTCAAGAGCCAGAAAAATGTAAAGAAAAATAATGAGCTGTTGAGAAATCTGTTCAATTTTTTTGCAGATATTTTTCATTCTTGGTTATTTTTAGTAATATATCAAATTTCTTCACTGCAGTAGAGCAACTAAAGTTATTTCACTTTTAAACACAAAGCACTTCACCATAGTGCTGTCTGATTAATCAAAACAAAGTAATACAACCACACAGGATGCTGGCATGTCACACTACACATATACAAAAAAGCAAAAGCCCCAATTCTGAGAAAGCATGGACGTGCCAATCTTTCAATTTTTTTTTTTTAAAAACCCAAAAAGCACCTTTACCACACTCAATTCTGCAATCTTCCTATAAAGCAGATAATGGTAACCCTCACCTTCATTCAGCAAATTTTCTCACAAATTACAAAAAATTACATAGCCTTAAACATAGATATTTTTAAGCTCTATGTACTATACAGACCCTTTATGGTGTTTTCATTCAAAATTCACTTGGTAATAATAGATCGTTGCATATATAATTCATCTAAAGAAGTACCATTCTTATTCTGTACCTCCACCTTCCACCACAGTTCTAAAGCATCAAATGTATTACACTTTCCTTTTTAGCATTCAAGCTACTTCCAATTCTCTGGAACCCATCATAAGTGTAATACTTTTCATTCCCCCTAAACTCCCTATTTCCTATGGTAATTCAAAAACCCAACCTGCAAATAAAAATCCTGCTAAAGCCAAAATGACTGATGTTCCACTGTTAACATTTTTCTCATCTGCTGGCACTGAGCAAGGTGAACTATCTACAGTGTGGTTTCATGCCAGCTAGTTTCAAAGACGAGTAATATTAATGTCTCCATTAACCCATCTTTACTAAAATTATATAGCAACCATAGGAAGTTGGGTTATATCTAACCAAAATTATCAAAACTACTAATCAAAAGTTACAATCAGATTTAATTAAGGAAATTAATGAATGCATGTACTCCTAAAGGGAACCTTGAGCTAAGGATCAAATAAATAAGTAATCTCTTGAAGTATGATACAACTCATAAATGATTCAGCACAGATTGTGACCAATAAATTAAGTACAAGATATCTGGATGGACACATGAATGTGTACCTCAGCTCTATCTTTAAGCTTGAGGTACAGGGCAATAAACTGATAATCTGAATATAATTGATCAAGACTAAACAATACTTAACAGAAACTAAAGTTTCAAATATATACATATGGGATATTAATCTAAATGCATGTCCTAGCTCATTATTTGAAAATGAGCCGAGGATCAGTGCATCATCAGGTATGTTAAAATCCACAGTTAAGCAAAGCCAGAAATCAAACAGCAAAGTCCTTAACACATATGAAGTGATTTATGATATAATATTCCCACTTCAGAAATTTGTATGAATGGACACATTCATGGATGAATATCCCTACCACACTAAATTACCAAGAAAGATTACAGTAGTCTCAAACAGTCTACTGAAAATCCAACCAGGGTAATATATCTTATGATCATAAACTACTGCTGTACTGTATTCAGGATTAAAGTGTATATGAATGTACAGATATGCAAACTGGTTTTTTCATTGAGCTCAAGCATGTCACTATAGTATTTGCCCCATCATTTATGTATACAGTAAATTTCAAATAAAAACATCAATTACAGATGTCAAATCTAGATCTATGCAAACTGCTTTTTTCACTGAGCTCAAGCATGTCACTACAGTATTTGCCCCATCATTTATGTATACAGTAAATTTCAAATAAAAACATCAATGACAAATGTCAAATCTAGATCTGAATTAAACACAGGATTACATCTAATGTATTTCCATTAAGTTATATTAATGGGGGTTACCATCATCTTCACCAGAAAGATGCCATCTACTTTAACAGGAACTCACATGCTCGTATGTCGGCCTGAATCTTGCCAACAGCAAGGTGTGCTGTCAAAACATGGATGGAAGGCACAGAAATTTTATTCTAATAAAGGAATTCCATGTACAATACCTTATCTTTCTTATAAACAGAAAATTTCCTACATGGGTAACAATATTCTATGTTTCTTACCAAGGATATAAATCCTACATACATAAAAAAAATATTGGAAAAACTGGTAAATACAACCAATCATCTAAAAAACAACATAACGACATTACTGAAATTATACAGTCGGTGTTATCACAAAAAAATGTGATCAACTACTACATAACTAAAGTCATGCATTGGAATTGTGGTAATTTGTTTTGGGGATGACCAAAGCTGAAAATCAGGGGCTGGTTTACACTAAAAACAGATCGCAATCAGATAGTTGATTCTCAAACACAGAAAGAGAAAAACCTGAACATTCAAACATGTCAAAGACTAAATTTCTAGCAAATAATTTATTTCTTTACATAATCATTATAACATATGCTGTCTTTGCCACTTACTGCTAATCTGAATATTCATGTGCAGAGTGAGGAACTAAAGAAAGATAAAAAAATAGTGCAGAAATATAACTTACGTGCAATCCTCTCTGGGTGTGGCTTGAAAGGGCTAGGATTAGGATCAGATGGGCTGAAGGATGGAGTTGGAGGGGCTGGAGGAGGAGATCCAGCTGTGTAAAATGCAGAGATGCTGAAAGCAGAAAAATGTATCGTAAAGTCACTTTAGCTTATCTTAAACTATACTTATCAATAATGAACACTCATATCTTAGAAAGGACAATAATCAAAATTTTATCTAAATATATGTATATAATTAATCAATTGATTACATAAACCCTGGCCCCAATTTAGGGGTCTCCTGCAGCTTCAAGGCTGCATTACAATCAGTGAGAGAATGGATGCGTTTCTTTGAAGTGATAATTTCTCTGACATATTTGAGCTCCTGTTTGAGGATTTTGAAGGTGATGCCTTTGGGAGCCAGCATTTCTATTGTTGTCTAACTGCACTCCTATGACCAAGGTAGATTTTTTTTTTCTTTCTCCCTCACCCACATATGGATTGTTGCCATTCTGTCCACAAACGTACAATCTCTCCAGGTCAAATACCACAGACAACACTTAACTCACACAACTAATTCTTCGTAACTCTAGATTTCCCTGCAGTGGGTGCTATGTGCTAGCCCTGCCTTCTGGCAAAATGGTAGGAGCAATAGATAGAAGTGGAGGTAGGAACAGTAGACAGGAGCATTAGATAGAAATATTAAGTAGAAGTTGTAGGTAAGAACATTCAGTAGGAGCATTAGATAGTAGAAGTAGGTTGGAACAGCAGGTAGACATATTAGGTAGAAGTAATCAGTAGGAGCATTAGGCAGGACCCTCAGAAAACACTGCACTAAAGTTGCCCTCTGCCAGTGCCCTCCTAAGGGTGTGGCACTAAAGGCTAAAAAGCAGCAATGGAGTTCGTTCACCAGTTATGGAGACTCTTTTGCTGCCCCCTCATATACCCTACACCATTGTCACCTTCTGCACCTTTGCAGCTGCTTTAAAATTAACCCCTGCATGTGAGTAAAGTACCAAATATAACTCTATCTCTGGTATCATAAGTATTTCCATGTTTATTTCAGTATCTACCCAAGATTTTGGGAGGTTTATGACGACTTAGAAAATCCACTAAATTGGCAAGACCTCGGCCATATATGTGCCAAGTTATTAAGAGATCACTGTTTAAGATTTCGAGAACCTCTACACTGCACAACAATATACACCACACTTTGCATTTTTTCACTCACTGCACAATAAAACTGGGATCTAAAGGTTATGAAACACCACAGCACTGATATATCTGATAATTTGTAACTTCCTCAACATCTAAAAAACAGAAATGGCAAGCGCAATATATTTATGTATATTTCTATGGAAAAAACACAATATAAAGTTCTAACCTGTTTGTATACACTGTTCGTTCCACCAACTGTCCTCTGCTGTTCCACGCAAGACCAATCGAGTCAACAGCTCTAAGCATTTCACGAGCTATTTGTATACCCAAACTTCCATACAGCATTGCTCTGATAAGAAAAATATGGCAAGATTTATTTGTAATTTTGGCTTTACATTTCATGTTAAAAATATAACGTAATTTTTACACATAACATTTACACAACATTCTGAGCAAGAAAATATCATATGCTCACATGAAATAATGAGCACCATTAACATTTCAATTGCTTATGACCTATAAATGGTTTACATTTTTTTCTGTTAACTACAGCTAACTTGCACATAGTCAATATAATATAATCTATGTGCCCAGAGAAAAAGCACCAAATAAGATGTTTTCAATATGATTAACATTTATCTATGCAGGGTTGTCATACAGTAAGTATATTCTGTGTCTCTGCAGGCCTGCACTTACAGAAATGTAAGAGCATAAAGTATAGCAACATTGTGTTTCTACAGCATTGCATGGTAACCCTGAATATTTGGAATTATTGTCATAAATTGATAAGGATGAAATGAACACTTTCTCATGATACTGACTGGCCAGGCCCATAGGGTTAGAGACAGCAGTGATACTGTAACAGACACTGCTTGGTGCCCAAGCTTCATTATAGGTTACATTTCTAGAAATCTACAGTCAGAAAATATCATGTCAATGAAACCCAAGGTACATTTCCAACCAAAAATTTGCCCACCAATAGTTGCAAATATATGTTCTGAAAAAACATGAAGTACTAAAAATGTAAGATAAAACAACTAAAATTCACACAAAACCTAGGAAACCTTTCCTAAATAGTAATGGAGAAGGTTGAACTGATCTGAGAAAATGTAGGGGTACTGTCAGGTATAAGAAATGCTTTTAAATTCATAAGAATTTACAGAAACCTTACCTAACCAATAGTGGGAAGGGCTATGCTAATCTGCAAATGTGGGGTGATGTAATAGTGAGCGAAACATTTTTAATCCACTTGCTTTTGTTAAAATTCCCACCCGAAGAGATGTAGTGATGATAAAATCCTGTTTACTATTTTTTTTTGCCTCATTCTGTATTCTTTCTATTCTTGACAATTGGAAATTACAATACACAGTATGGAAATATATCATTTTTGGATGTGAAACTTTCCTATGTCTAAATTTTGTTCTGTTTTTCCATAAACCCTTAGTTCCTTAGATAAAAAAAATAAAGTATAAAAAGAGGACTTCCTTCTAACTTAAAAAAGTCAGCTTATGATTAATACTGTATTTTGCAGCATATAAGACTTTTCTTTTCTTTATGTGTTCCAAAATTTACCCATATCTAAATCACTGAAGGTCGGGTCTATCTATCTATCTATCTATATTTCTGACATCCATTCTCATGACTATGGTAAAAGAGACTCCTTATCTGGTGAAATCCAGTGCCACTTCTCAGCCTTTGGTGCCTTATACTTAACAGGCCACTGGCAGAGGGCAACTCTAGTGTGGTGTTTTCCTACCAACTACTTCTACCTAATGTTCTAACCTACTACTTTTACCTAATGTTCCTACCTCTTCTTCAACCAAATATTTCTACTTAATGTTCCTATCTAACATTCTTACCCACTACTTCTATCTATCACTTCTATCATTTTGCTAAAGGCTGGGCTAGCACACAGCACTCACCTCAGCAAAATCTATACAGTTATGAAGATATGAATTGTGCAAGTTCAGTGTTGTTGAGTGTTATGTGACAAGGAGAGATTGTATGTTTGTGAACAGAATGCCAGCAGTCCACATGTGGGTAAGGCAGAAAGAAAAGACAGCTACCTGGGTCAGAGGGGTGCAGCTTGATAACCACTGAAGTGCTTGCTCACTATGCAGCCATTATTAACCCTCCCAATACTCAGGCAGGTATTACCAGTAATATACCTCCTTGAAGGGTGGCTACCTTCCAAGTGCTAACTGTATATGGTATATTAGATGTTTTAATGTTTTAAAGTCATGTTGTTCTCACATAAAAAGCACGTTAAGAATGCTGAATGCCAGGTTAGTGTTCCTTGCAAGGTGATCATGAGCAGGTGGAATATGAATTTGAATGATTTTCCCAGTGCTCGTAGGATATGAATCTAATATATTTCAACCGTGATGTCTTTATGAAAAACATTATGCCCAAAAAGCCATGCAGTAACTTTAAAGATTTCATTATCAGTGGAAAATGATATTCAGAATAGTAAAATGAGAACAGTTTTTTCAAATTTATTGCTATGGCTAGGCCTTACTATTGTTCTAAGTGTTCATAACCTAATTCTCAATTGTTGCTACTGTAAAATGTCACTGTGTTAGATTTCACTATACAAGGTCCTCTGGTATATATGTATGTATTTATGTATGTATGTGTGTATATATGTAAAAGGATCATGTGTTTTAACATGGGGGATGCATTCCTGAAAAGTGCTACTTTAAGCAAAGCCATTTCTATTTTACTGTAACCTTAATATTAGAAAAAGGGTATATGTTCCTGGGGAATACTTCTGGATACATTTTCTTACATATACTGTTCTGTGTGTTACTTAAATACATTAAAGTTATTACTATATAATAAAAATAAAGCGCTTTACTGATACCAGTAAAACTTTGTGCACTATCGTATTGCATTAGCACATCCAGTTTTATGTTGAATTAATTTTTTTATTTAATTCATGGTAATAGCACAGCTACTAGATGCTGAGCACCTTTTACTCATTTTTCCTGAGTTATACAAATGTTTTAAGGAAGTAAATCCTAAACCCTTCCAATGCTAAGGAGTATGGACATCATGTTTATATTTCATAGCAGGGTGCAAGGAATGTCAATGTATACATAAAATTTTCTGCCACAAGTTGAATTCTGCTCACATTGTAGGTTCTGTTGGCTAATCATAGATGGCAACCCAAACAAAGGATGAGTCTCTGGAACTGCCTGGAGTTCTCAGCCACCTATTAGTGTTGGCAGTGGGTGATTGTGTACCTTTTTTAGGGAATCATTGAGTCTGGCACCCAACCCCACCTGAAGTACTCAGTGCCACATCCCTGCCACAAACTATCCTTACTTACGATTGGCCAATCTGGTAAATGACATATTTTTCCATAAACTACAAATGCTTTACTGTCAATTCAAAAAAAGAAAAAAAAAGAAAAAAAATTGATATTTTCCTGCACCTAATCATGTAAATAAAAAGGTAACAGGATGGAAGGTTATGTAACTTGCTTGCACAGGTTTGGCATTTCCAGTAGATATTGCATTTTACGTAAACTTTGAACATTTAATCTTAATTTCAAAAAGTTTCAACTTTATTTTTGGGCCCTTTTTGATAAATGAAAAAATAATGATTTTGTCATTTTTGTGCAGTGGGGAGGCTGAAAAAAATCAATTGCCTTTCAGAATGGTTGATGCTTTGTTCAAACTCAACACGTGCAGAAGCTTCAGTACTTTTATTTACCATAGTTATGGATGCATGAACAGATGAACACCATGTTGGATAGACAAACTATAGCATTTCTGTTTGCACTTAATCTAAAAGTTTGAGCATTTTAATATATGATAACAATAGGAAGCACTAGATTATTTATCTATTGATTTTATGAGCATTATATGCTAGCCCTGCCTTTTGGCCAAGAAGTTGAAGGTAAAGACATTTTGGCAGGAGGATTAGGTAGAAACATTAGATAGAGGTAGTAGGAAGGAACATTAGGTAGGAGCATTTAAATACTGATAGTCAGTAGGAATATTAGATAAGAGCCTCTGCAAACACTGTTTTAGAGTTGCTTTCTGCAGCGGCCCATTAAGGGTGAGGCCCTAAAGGCTAAGAAGTGGCATTGGATTTCACTAGTTGTGGTGACTCTATTGCCGTGGTCACCCCCTCGAGGGAGTTCCAAGTGGGAACAAGCATCAGAGATATAGACAGATAGATGATTTTATGAGCTATTAAATAGTAACAGTACTGCATGATGTTATAAAAATTTTGTTTTAGTATGATAATATACATACAGAACCTGGCAGCAATGTGCATAGGGCACTGTGGGTTCAGTGAATGAAATTGAATTGCCAGAATGTGTGTATTATCATAGTTCCTAAAGTTTTTAAGTTAATGATATGTCAGTGATATATTTGTAATGTTTATGGCTGGGGTGGTGAGATGGTTAAGGTTTTGGAAAGGAGAGGGTCTGCATCTTGGAAGGGATTGGGGGCATAGGAGATCAATGAGTTGCTGTTTGCAGATGACACAGCTCTAGTGGCAGATTCCGGTGATAAACTGCAAAAGCTGGTTTCCAATTTGGGGAGAATGCGTGATAGAGGGTTGAGAGTTAATGTGAATAAAAATAAGGTATTAAGGTTAAGCACGGAGGTGAGACAGTTTAGCTTGAGTGTTAGCTGGAATAGAGAGAACCTGGAGGAAGCAGGGTGCTTTAGATACCTGGGAGTGTACATAGCAATAGAAGGATCCATGAGGATGAAGTTTTTTTTTTTTTTTTTTTTTTTTATTTTTGGTGAGACACCAC
>JAUUDW010644561.1:0-10822 GCA_032361385.1 Panulirus guttatus
AAAAAAAACAAAAAAAAAAAAAAAAAAAAACTGAAAAACCAAATTCTGCAGGGTCTCACTCAAATCTGCCATCAGAGCTTTGTCATCATCAAACAACAACTGATTCATCTCCCCCTCACCCCCAACAAAGTATGTCTCTCTCCAAGACCCTTGCATTTACCTTCCTCACTGGCCTAACCAGAAACTGATTAAACAACATCACACACCCTTGCCATAGCCCTATCTCCACCTGGAATCACTCACCCTCCTCTCTACCTACTCGCACACATGCCTAATTCTCTTGACAAAAACTCCTCATTGCTAGTAATTGCTTTCCTCCCACTCCATATATTCATGACACCTCCACAAAGCAACTCTATCAACACAATTATATCCTTTCTCCAGATCAGAGATGCCACAACAGAAAAGTGCTAAAGCAAAAACCATCCCAAGTGGAACCCCTGAAAGTACATCTTCCTCCTCAGCCATGCTACCATTTGTAACTACTTTCAACTTCTGCTGGTTAAAAAAAAATTTCTATTTTTTCTTTTATACATTGTCTCACCATTTCCCTTTGTAGCCCTCCTCTGTTTACTTTATCACATGCTTTTACAAAATCAAGAAAAAGTTTACATTCTTTTCTAATCTATTAATCTTTTACTCATTCTTGTTCGACTTTTCCCACAGAGCAAGATAGCATTGGGAACAGGTGATGAGCAGCCTTATTCACTCAAATCCATTCTTTTGTTGTCATGTATAATGTGCTGAAACTAGAACCCTCTACTCACAGTCAAGCTCCACAAACATTACAATGGATTCCCCTAACCACTTCATATACCATACCCTAATTCAGCCCAATGATAGCATATCACAACATCACTCCAATTCACTCCATTCCACACATGCCTTAAACCCATCTGTATGTTCAGGTCCCTAAGTTTCAAGTGTCTTTCTCCATCCTTCCAACTCCTCTTCCTCAGTTTCCCCCTTTTCTTTGTTACCTCTACTTCTAACTCGTGAACCTATTGCTCATCCTTTCCTCACATATCCTCTCCATCACTATTTCAGCACATCCTCTTCAGCTCTCTCATACATACTCTTCTTCCTGCCATATTTCTCTCTTACAATTTCATTTCTTATTAGATTAACCCTTCTCACACCACAAATTGTTCTAAAATATTTCATTTCTTAGTGACAGAGTGAAATGGAATGATTTAGTATACAGGGGGCGACACGCTGACAAGGGACAAAACCAGGGTATATGGATCAGCGGATGGAAATGACGAAAAGGCCTGCAAGGCCTGGTTATGGGTAAGGGACTGTGGTTTTGGTGCCAGAGGATAGATATGAGAGACTGAGGCCATGTCTTCATACATTCCAGGCACTACCTCACTAATATGGGAAACAGTGAACATGTTTAAGAAAACAATTCACTTTAACCCTTTAAAACTTGAAAATTACAGCACTTTATCTTCTTGATGTTTGTCTAGCATTGAGAATATGTCAGCTATGTTTGTTTAAAAACTTTCAGTGTTGGTGTCCATTTTACAAAAGTAGCTTTAGCTTAACTTATAACCCTGTATTTTCAACTAATGCTATTATATTTGTGATATATATTCAATAATGCTTTCCAGTTTTCCAGCTTTGGTCTTCCAGATTTTTCTATATGAGTGAATATTTATGTTATTGTTGTTCTATGTACAGTTGTCTGCAAGTCTAAATGCAATAGCTTACAAAATCACCTATTTCCTCTTAGTTTTTCAAATACTGTATTTTCAGTAATTCATATTTTCTCAACATTTTATTTATTTTCTAGTGCCTTTCTGACTTTATACATTATATGTATTCTTCCATGGCAGAACATCTGTCTCCAAAAGAAATTACACACAAATCTTAAGGTAGTTACTTCGCTCAGTTCCAGCAGTTGTATATGACAGATAGGTGGAAATGGAGGAATGAAAATAAAAAAGTAATTTTGCACAGTGGCAACAGGTAGATTCAGGTATAACATGATCCTACAAACACTTTGCTGGGTATCTTACCTTCTGCGATGTAATCTGGATGAGCGGTCCCTAGAGCGGGAACGGGAGTATCGCCTGTGTCGACGATCATAGTCTCGATCCTTCACACGGGAACTACCAAAAAAACAAAAATTATAATTTTCTCATTCAGATCAGCAAAATACATCATATTCTGCCTCAATCAATATTCTAGCTTTATCACATTCTACCACAATCAATATTCTACTTTTATCAAATCTTTTGATATATAAAGCAAAAAGGAATCTATATTTGTCATTATGATCTTAGGTCAGATGCAGAATTAAAAATATTTTACTAAACTAAAAGCAAAGTAATTGTCTTGAGATAGAGTGAATGAAACCACCACCATGGAATATTAACTTGCAACGGCATAAATCATAAAAAGCAAAAATGACTGGGTGTTGATGCACAGCCCATTTTGTTATCAGGAAACCAAACTGATAGAGTGGTAAAGGAAAAATAAACTACTTCTGGGTCAAAGTCAAAATATCAAGTACGGGTACATGATATTCAGATTGATATCAACAACAAAACAACTTATGGTGGACCCATAGTAAAATCTGGTCTCATTACCTGAAGATAAACACCAAACTTGAGTCCAATAACGGGCAACTAGAATTGTATCTAAACTACTGAATCTAAGCTACCAGTGTATAGCCTCCCTACCCACAACCACGTTAGACAACGAGGAAGAAGGGGGATATGATTACAACTTTTAAAGTCTTCCAAGGAAATAATTATTAAGATAATGCAGTTCTTTGTAACTTGGAAAAGCCATTCATTTCAAAGGACACCAGAAAACTAAACTACAGAAAAGTGAGGCACAATATGAGGAAATATTTCCAAAGTAATAGAGGTGTTGAAAAATACAAGAGATATATGAATAGTATTTTCTCTTCCCTATCCCCATGGATAATAAGAAATCTTAACAATAATTATGGAATGCAGCATGTTAAATTCATCTAAAGACATGGCTGATAAATACTTCACTTCAAGCCCAAGACTGATATTATCTGTGCCCCTATAGTGACAGCGTGCAAAGGCATTTCTCCCGTTTGTCCTGTTTCCTATTCCTCACATCAAGATTTGTACTTTTGATCTCTTCTGCAACCACAACACTTCTTGAAAGAACTTAGCAGTTCGTTTCTGTCTCCATGAAAAAGGCAAACTAACATAAAAAAAATACATATGATAAAATCTCAAAATAAGCCAAGGGGCCAATAAAAAGGAATTCTTTGAACCTTGAATGTCGTCTGGATCTGTGTTTTTCCTTTGAACGAGATCTTGATTTTTCTCGCTCTCGGCTTCTGCTCTTTTCATGTCCCCTCTTCTTTTCTTCCTTGGTCTTTTCTTTGTATTTTCTAGATTTTCTCTTCTCTTTAGTTCTGTCTTTATCCTTTTTGGATTTCTTCCTGCTGTGCGACTTTGAATGCAACTTAACATCTGCGTCCTCATCATCACTAACTATTTCTCCCTCCTCCATACCTGAAATTCAACATAAATAACTATGATGCCCTCAGCTGCAACCCTTACTTGCCAATCACGCATTCAAATTCTAAATATGATTCTCTAACCATAAATGTAGGATGTAAAAAATGAAAAACCTCTTATCTCTGAGGCGATGTCCCATATGAAACAAGATATTCCTTAGGGAATACTGGGGTTTGGACCTGTCCATCTGCCGTGCTACACCTAATAAACTTCCATTTTATTTACACTTACTCTTAATTTCTTCCTTTCACACATTCTTCCAAACTCAGCTACAACTTCTGCTGACATTAGCATACAACAACTGACCCACTCCCCAAGCCCCTATATCCCCTAAAACTCTTGCATTTATCTCACTCACCACCCAATCCATAAACAAATCAAACAGCCATAGTGACATCACACACCCCCATCACAATGCAACCTATAATTGAAACCATACCATACTCCAACTCCTTCTCATTTTATCACTGCTTGTTATCACTTTTCCATTTTCCCCCTTCAGAGATGTTCCTACTTGTTCTGTTTTTCCTCACACTATGAATCTCCTTCCAAAATATCATAATTCTTCATGAAGTTCAGTGATACTAGTTCACCCTAACCCTCATTTGCTCTCTTTTTCAACCCCTACATCTCCCTCTTGACTTGCCACTTTCTCTTATTCATCTCCCAATCATCTGCACTCCTTCTCAGTGAGTACCACCCATGAACCTCTTTTAGCAACTTTACTTCATCATCCCACCCTTAACTACTCTTTCTCTCATATATGGAAAATTTGCCAATATATGTTACTCTCTGCCAGATACTGAAATGGGAGTGGTCCACTAACTGATATCAGTCATATTTTGGAGATCTACTCTAGCTTTACCATACACCTAGCTTTGCAGGTGTCTGTAAGAGGAGTCAGCACCACCAAATCAATGTATTTTTGAATTCTAATGACAGGGATAATTATAAATATCAGCTGTAAAATGGCAAACCAACACGAAACATGGTAAAAAATTTTGTACAATGCAGTGTATAATACCTTTAAAGAACTTTCAGTTGAAAAGTCAGTGGTATATCACACAATATTTACCTCAAACAAACCTGGAACAGTGGGACATTGATTTGTTGTCTTCATATAAATTTCTATGTTGACTCAGTAACTCATGCAACAAACTTTTTTTTTACAAATTTTTGACAAAATTCTAATGTATAATGTATACTGTAAGTTAGTCAGTTCATCATTCTTATCAATTCTATTTGGGTGTAATAGAGATTTTAGGAATCATATCATTTCTATTTTACCTTAACAAATAAAGATATGAAGCACTCAGTTTTTCAGACTTCTGACAAACTTATACGTACATATCAGATTTACATGCTTGTAAAATACTTTGGGCTTGATATTTCATCATTCTTACCAACTTCAGTAGAATGTAATAAAAAATCATTTTTGTTAAAATTTCTAATTTTGCAGCAAAAAGGTCATGAAAGCCAAGGTTAAAGCTCAAAACTTACATCTCTGTCTCTGGCAATTAGCTTTAAGTAGTCAAAGAAGATCCAGAAATGTACCTTGCTGATAGAAACTTAATTAAAGAAGCCCTGAAGAACAAATCTTTTTATACTTGTTCACTGTTTTCCACCTTAACGAGGTAGTACCTGGCACAAAAAGCACCCTCATTTGCTCAATTCCAATCTCTATCTGTCATGCATAATGCACTGAATCAGTACTAACCATCCAAAGCCAAGCCCCAATGACCATTCCATGGTCTCTCCTAACTGCTCTGTATCCTCTGGTCCAGCCCAGTGACAGTATGTCGCCTTCTATATGCCCCACTGTTATTCTGTCCCATGCATACTTCTTACCCTTCTGAAAGTTTAGGCTACGATACCTCAATGTCCCTTTCTCTCCATTCCTACATTTCCATCTTAAAGAGAAATCTGCACTTAGGCCAGATGGAATTCCAGCAACATATACATAATTGCAAGAAAGTGGATGGGAGCAAATGAAGCTGTTCTTCATCTGTTCTTGGTGCTGCCTAATGAAAAAAAGGAAATGGCATATATTTGAAAAATTTATCATCACTGCCATTATTAAGATACAAACTTTATTCTTACTACTGTCAGTATAAACAAAACAGCTGATCCTGAAGTTTAGATAGTAACGACTGTCCTTACCATTAAGCGTGTCATTGTCATCATGCTCTCCATTCTTCTTCGTATCCATACAATCCAGTTTTTCCTCCTTTCTCCTCTCAGTGCTCTCTCTCTTCTTCTGCTCTTTATTATGTCCTGTTTCTTCCTTCTTCTCTGATTCCTCTTTCTTTACTGTCCCCTCTTCTTTCTTCTTCATTCTTATATCCCTGTCCACATTTAAGACCATGTCTCTTCCTTCATCCATACTATCTTTCCTCTCTTGCTGGATATCTTCGTCTTCTTCCATTTTGCTATTCCCTTCATCATCCTTTTCTTCCACTTCTTCCAAGTTGTTCCCCTGGAGGTCAGCCATCTCCCTGGCTCTCCTCTCAGCTTCCTCCTGAGCTTGTAGGAACACCAAGCTGTCCTTAAGACTCTTGATGATGATCATCTTTGCTTTCCCCTTATCTGCTCCTAGATGTCAAGATAAAAGTGGATGTAAATAAATCAAAAGGAGGTGTATGAACCCCACACATCATAGAAAAATCAAATTAGTTAACCAATTTTCACTAATCAAAAAATCATCTTGAGAACAAGTCTAAAAACCATATAATGACATTATCAAGGTGGCTGACAGTGAAAGTAAATCTGTTATCTGAAATTATATTTTCTTTGTTTTGAAGCTGTCATGGAAAATATTCCAGTACTCTCTTAACAAATACATTGAAAACATCTACTTCATTAAAAAAAAAAGTGGGCTCTGGAGAATGAAAAATGTTTTCTCTCTGAGGTGGTGCCCTGCTAGCGTGCAATATCCCCCGGGAATATTAGGTTAGGTTTCCAAAGCAATACTTTGCTCACCCTATTCAGATGATCCACTGATCACTGAAGCCTTGCTCAACTGCTGGGTTTACTCTCACAGCCAATCAGCTTCCACTCTCTAGATGTCATCACTTTCCCACTTGCTCACAGAAATAACAGCTCTCATACTTTCAAAGATGCTGAACCACAGGAGGCCACCAAAAGGTAGAGAAGAAAGATTTTTTGAAAAAGTGGGGAAGGCTGGAGAGGGTAAGAAAAACAAGAAAAACTGCTTGCAGGGCACCACCTTCAAGGAAAAAGGTTTTTCATCTTTTAAACCCCACATTTCTTTCCTTGGCTACTACCCTACAAGCATGAGAGCATACCCACAGTAAACAGCTCTTCTAAGATGTTGGGATTAAGTAACCAGAGGACATAATGTGAAATTAAGCAACAAATTTTGAAAAAATTGCAAAGAGGCACTTCTATAATATAAGAGTAATCAATGAATGGAATAGGCTGAAAGAGGTTGTGTTAAATGTGTACAACACACATTAGTTTAAACGGTTTATGATCGCAAAGAACATTCAAGAGGTGGGACCCAACTTGTCTGAAACTCCCTCCCTCTACTGTACAAATAGGTAATTACATGAAGGAAAAGGGATAGAGAAAAAGATTAAAACTCTGATCCAATAAAAATTACAAGCCTGCACAGGCAATTGGTAAGTGTACCAAAAACCAACACTCCAGGAGGAAACAACATATCATCATAAATTAGATCCATCGCCTCTTAACTGAAGAACAACATATAAAGTTGGAAATTTAATAAAGCCAAATGTCTCTGTTCTGGATTCCAATGATGAAGGGAAGCTGAGGAATGATTGGAAAGCATCAAATGTATGTGCTATGTGTGTAGGAAATGGCAAGTGACTCACTAACTTGAGGACAATTCAGTGTTCTAATGAAAAATGGGAAATTAAAGAAAGCAATGAACAAATTCAACATGGGGTGAAAAAAAATACAGTGAAGTTAAATGCCAACAACAATAAGGTGACTATTTTGAAGGAAGGGACAGTGAAGTGGTATACTGTGCAGAACCTGTCAATGCCTTGGATAATACTAAAAACAGTGAGCTGAAGAATACAGTGAACTATTAGTTAAGTTTACAAAATTTAAGTACTTAAGGATAGTATAATTTAAAAAAGAAATTAGGAGCAAAAATACAGCAGACAGTTGTCCAAATAAGAAAGGTGACAGAATCCTTAAGAAGAATTGCAAAAGAGATAATGTGATAAAAAAAAGACCAAAATGGCAAAGTTTTGCCAACCCTAACAGACAAGTGTAAATCATGAACACAGAATAGAGAAGACAGTTCAAGAATTCTGGCTACTGGAATGAGCTATTTCAAGGGTGCTCCCAGTGGTAGCAGATGGGATGGAATAAGAAATGGTGAAGTGTATGGGTGACATGAGACATCAAAGACAGAAGAAGTCATAGGGTGTGGTATTTAAGTGAGGGTTAGGAGATAAACCTTAGTAATTCAGGTTTCTGGAAAGGATGCAAGATATTAGGTTGGTAGAGAAAATATACATGAGTGAGGCAGAGGGCAATAATGTGACATGGAGGCAGCTGTCATCCTAGGAGGAAAAAGAGAGACAATACATTGGGATAGGATCCAGGAAGGTGTGAAGGGTACAGGGCAAACCAAGGTGGTATGTTGGATAGGGTAGCCTGGAGACTTTTCTGCCAAGCAACCCCTCACAGGGGGATTCCTAAGGATAAAAAGCATCATAAATATACAGATATATATACCCATACAAATCCCATAAATCATATAATCTACACATGCAAGAAAATAACAATGGCACATACCATCCTCCTGCTTGTTCTTGATACCATCTTTTGTCTTGGAGCTGTCCTGCTCCTTAACAGGTGAATCACTTGATGGAGCTGGAACTGGGATTGTTTTCAAATCAAGCCCTATGCCATTAACCCTTTTCAACTCCTCCCCAAACGACTCGTCTGGATGCAGCAATGGTTGAGGAAGAGGAATGGAACGGGGATCTGGAATAGCAGGAGGTGGAACTGGAAGAGGTATACTCTCCAAGGCAATCAAGTTCCCAGGGAGATTCTGTGGCTTAGGTCCTGATCCAGGAGTTGGTATGCTACTGAGGTCAATATTTTGCACATTCTGGCTTTTAAGTTCTCCAGCTTTACTGGGCTTCTCTTTCCCCTTTTCAGGTGATTTAGAAATTTCCTTTGAATGTAATAATCTTCTTTGGGATCTTGACCTTGATCTTTGGGATCTTGATCTTCTTCGGGAGCTTGACTTTGATCTTCTTTGGGATTTTGACTCTGATCTTCTTCTGGATTTTGATCTTGTTCTGTGAGATCTTGACCTTGATCTTTGGAATTTTGAACCTGATCTTTGTGATCTTGATCTTGACTTTCTCTGGGACCTTGACCTGGATCTTCTTCTGGATCTTGATTTTGATCTTTGTTTAGTAGAAGTCTTTGGAGATGAGGATCTTGAATGTAATTCAAATGATCTTTGTATTTTGGAGTGCTTAGGTGTTACTGATCTAGACAGAGACTTTGGTGATCTTTTATGCCTGTCTAACGTTAAGGGTGATCTCGTTCTAGATTTATGCTGTAATGATTTTGTCCTAGAACATGACCTTGAATGTCTAGTGTGCTTAGAAGGTGATCTTGAACTTGACTTTGAGAATCTCTGTTGAGTTCTACTGTTGGATTGTGATCTTGAGCGACAGTTATTTGTTGGGCATGAGATCAAATGAGATGGTGAACAGGACTCTGAGGCTCCAATATGATCAGTCTTACAGTGCTTTCCTTGTGGCTCATATTTGCTCTCTGAATCAGGCGTAATCTTCCGTTTCTTACCATTGTCAAGTTCTGAATTTTTGGATGGATTACCAATTAATTTGGGGCTTATGGATTTGGCCTTATTTTTCTTTTTTTCTTTAACGTCAACTGTTTGTGCTTTTTTCATTTCTTCCTGTCCTAATATCTTTTCAATCAGTGCCTGATTTCTAATTCTAATGTCCTGCAAAATACCTGCAGTGAGTTTATTATTTTCAGAAGCATTATTACTTTCCTTTTTCTTTTTCTTTTTGTGCTTGTGTCGTCCCCCATCTTCTTTTTTTCTACGTTTCTTTTTTTTCTTCTTTTTTTCTTTCTTCTTCTTTGGGGCTTTTCTTTTTTCAATCTTTTCAGTTTGTGACTTATCTTGGATGACTTTTGCTATATCTTTTACCTCTTCTTCACTTTCACTACACTTTGATTCACTTTCTTCATCTTCGCTGTTGTCTGAATCCCATACATTTGCATTTACTTCATCTTTGGTATCACTTTCTTCTGGTTCATACACTCTTGGTGAAAGAGGAACATTTAAGGAACTGAAAAGCTCTTTTATGATTTCATCAGAAGTTTTGTTGCTCTCTGCATCTCCCATCTGAAATAATAGGTGTTTTCTTTTATTGTTTCTTACAGTATTGTCATATAAAAGTTAAAATATATGAAGATATACAAAGACTTTTCAAATCAAATCATATGTATATAAAACATAACTATATGCCTTATATTTTTGAAGACGATCTTGAGCACACAATTCTACTTGCTATTTCATTCATTCCCATATGAATATGACACCTCAGCAAAAAATGGAAAATAATTTATTCAAATACAAAAACAAAAATTAAAAAATTAATGAAAAAGCCTAAAACAAACTGGTACTGTATTACAAATGCATGTATAACTCTAACGTACAATTCTGACATATTCTGAAAGAGAAAATATCACAAATGGAAACCTAATGCACAAGGTAACAGATTTACTAACAGAAAATTTCAAGAGCAAAGTTTATGAACACTTAGTAAGTTTCAAAACATGTATGACATGTATGCATTTTCAAGTGGAAGTTTATGGTAATACATAGGGAGAGAGAGAGAGAGAGAGAGAGAGAGAGAGAGAGAGAGAGAGAGAGAGAGAGAGAGGTGGGGGAGGGAGGCAACTCGAGGGGCAGGTTCCACAACATAAAGGGGGCCGTGATGACACAAACACACCGACACAAACTTAGACCACTGTAGGACAAATTAGATCTCCGCCCAGCTCCACCGACACGACTCTTCGAGCCCCCCCTCTCCTGCCTCCCGCGTTGCTGGCTGCCGCGTCCCTCTTTGTAACGCTGTAACTGCGCGCGAACCGTGTCTTCCTTGTCCACGAGGTCCTCCTTTTGCCTTCGTGTCCTCGCGGCGTCCCTTTCTTACCATGTCTTTTCACTACGCCCTTTGGAGAGCAAGAGCTCCTGGCAGATGAGTTCCGCTCACAATGTCCTTTTTCGCTGTCAGTTCGAGTCTCAGCGAGTTCCACTG